>OX384037.1:17901105-18096105 GCA_947534325.1 Agonum fuliginosum | reverse complement strand
ATTGACAGATGAGACGGGTGACAAGTTAGCATACTAGCGCTATATAAGTCATAAGTAAGCTATTAAATGTAGTAACTGACCGGAGGATTGCTTCAACACAGAAGAGTTTTCGTGTGAATGAATCTTTTGATTCAGGTGATACTAATTTCTGTGTTTGAATATTTTAGATTTTTATTTGTATATTTTAAATGGGCACCGGATTGTACGTATACATTTCTGTTTAAAGTCTAGATATGGCGGAAGGTTGTGTGATGGCCACGTCAGATTTTTTGTATGTAATAAATTTGAATAAAATAGTTGAAAAAATTATTTAGGTAGGTAATTAGTAATAAGACATTAAAAGTAAAAGTAAACAAAATAATGCATTGTTATATCAATCGTACTCGTTGTTTAAATTTTTGAACTCCACATGACTTTCTTGTATATACTTGGTATCTATATCGAACTGATCAATTTTAGAATGAAAAAATTATAAAAAAAAAGTTAAACATTTTTTATTTTTTAAAACTACCTATATATTTATTGCCAGAAATTATTCACCCGAAATCAAATATTTCAGAAAAGGAACCACAAAATATTTTCATACGATCTTGTATAAAAAATACAGCATGTAGGTACCTATATGATTTAAATCAATTAAATTATTTTTATAATGATTTTAATACTATTATTTAAACAAAAATCTAAAAAAAAAATTATGCAACTGTCAAAAAAGTCACTGGCGTCCGCAATTCAGGCCACGAAGTAAGACATTTGTGTTCAATACATTTCGCGACCGCGTTGTTATTAGTAACGGCTGCGAATTTATTGAGTTGGCATGTCAATGTCAGATATTTTTGACAATTGTTAGGTACAAAAATAAAATGTGTGTTTTAATTATGTGCAGTGTAGTTGCACAAAAAAATATTGTGTATAACTCGTCTGCGCAATATGTTTATTGTCCTAGAGATTTTTGAAGCCTCCGGCAAAAAATTCCGTAGCATGCTAAACAAACCTTTAGCAGGTTTGGTATATAATAATAACTATTCTTTAATAAAAGAGATATATAAATATAGTACATAAATCAAATAAATAAACGACACAGAAAACACGATTTAAATTTATTATTTATTAAAATTATGCCCGAAGATAGATATTTGTTTATAATTATGTATTGATAAATAAAGTTTTAAGTATCATTAAACAATAAAAAATCCCAGCTAGGTATTGTTATAAAATTTGCAAAACTAGCACATTTTGTGAAAATATTTATTTGAATGAAAAAAAATCTTGATTCTTAATTTGTTTCAAAGAAATCATGATTTTTATTTATACACCCTGATAAAAAATGATAACCTCAATATTAATTTAATTATAAAAATGTGTTTGAGAAGGATCAACACAAAAGTTACATAGTGTTCATAAATAAAAATATTAATATTATCAGTATATCTAGGTACTACTTTTTTACCATTTTGACTGACAGTTACATTTTAAGGCTCTACTCTGGTTGCACGCAATATTGATGCAATAGAATCAGAATTCACGTTTCTGCCTATATTGCTCAAAATAAAAATCTGATATTTACCATAAGTAATTAGGAAGCATTATTTGATTGAAAAATTCATACAATACATTGTTGCGACAACAATTAATTTGAGAACATAAGAATTAATTTATGCATTTTAATATTACAAATTATGGCCTTATTATTGCGTATTTATTAATTTTGTTTAAATAGTCGATTCCTTGCATTGTTCGTGAGACGGCTACGAAAATATTTTTTGTCAAAAAAATTACATATCTGACGAAAAAATAGTAAAAAATCGGCCAAATTGACTATTTTTACTAATTTATTACTAAAATATCATTAAGTATTTCAAAAATATAACTTCGTCGCCGTCTAGAGTCATCTTTTAACTATCTATATAATATATAATATGAACTGTGTAGGTGTACTAAGAGCTCAGTTTGTAATATAGCAAGCTCCCTTTTTCACTATATTTTTGGCACCAGTCGAGAAAAATAAATTTTACTCTTATAAATAGTCAAAGTTGTACATTATACATATAGCATACAAATTTTGTATTTGCTTTTAAATCTTCCCTTTATAATTTACAGTAGCTCAACTTAACACTGAACAAAAACTTGTTACATTGTTGATGAACTTATTTTTGTGTGTTGATCAACTGTAGTAGTAGTGTTGAGTTTTCTCCCGATGCTTTAAACAAGAGCAAACATATATAAAAGCAGATAGCGAGAAGTGGGCTTTGCATTTCTTAAAAGTAGAAGGGGAAGGTGGCAAGTTTGTCTGTACTAATGTCGTACAAACTACAAATCTGACATCGCTCAGTTGGTGTTGATTATAAAATTAGTTCACCATTATCTTTCTTTTTGTTTAGATAACTGATAACAGATTTTAGATGTTTTCTATGCATTTAAATCTTATCAGTAGTTACTTTTAAAATGTTCCATTTTTACAAAATATAGCAATAAATACAAACGCCTATACGGCAGGCTACTCGAATCTATAGCTGGTAGGCTACCAGCTATAGATTCGAGTAACAACTTTACACGTGTAATAAACAAAACATAAAGCTTATCAACGAAAATAGTCAAATAGATTATTATTAGTATGCACAACGACATAAAGCTAAGAACTAACTGATAACAGATTTTAGATGTTTGCTTTGCTGTTATCAATTTTATATTTCTAAATATAGAGCGTTCTTCATTACCTTACCTTAAAAACATCAATAGGACTATGTAAAGTAACTTTAACAAGTCTGCATTTCATTTGCACCTTTAACTAATAAATAAATAATAATATTATCAGATACACATTAGGTACTTTTTTACTTCCCTGCTTTATGTAATAAGTACAGGGAAGTATTGTAAAAAATATTATTTTAAAGAAAGTCGGTTTATCACTGTCTGGATGTTGGATAACTTAAAAACACGTTGGAATTTTGGACTGAAATTTTATATTTAAGATCTTAAGTCAAAATCTGACTACAAGTTTGTTAATGAGCTTTATTCAATCAGTGGTACAAACTTTATAAACATAACTTTATTTTACTTTTATCAAAATACTATAGTATGTGGTATCAAATTAAAGCTCTCGGGAAAAGAAATCTAGTAGAAAAATAAAAATATACCGAGTTTGGTGTCAATTTATAGCACTTGGGGCGATAAGTTTAGTAAAAATGTAAAAAATGTTGTTTCTCAAAAAATTATTTACATTTTTTTATTCAACCATTGGTACCAACTTTATAAACATAACTTATTTTATTTTTATTAAAATACTATCGTGTGTGGTATCAAATTAAAGCTCTCGGGAAAATAATTCTTGTAGAAAAATAAAAATAACATTAACCGATCGCCAATTTTTTTTGGTGTCAATTTAGTTTTCGGGGAGATAAGTTTAGTAAAAATCTGACGTGGCCATCACACAACCTTCCGCCATATCTAGACTTTAAACAGAAATGTATACGTACAATCCGGTGCCCATTTGAAATATACAAATAAAAATCTAAAATATTGAAACACAGAAATTTGCATCATCTGAATCAAAAGATTCATTCATAGGAAAACTCTTCTGTGCTGAAGCCATCCTCCGTTCAATTACTACATTTAATATCTTACTTATGACAAATAGCACTAGTATGTCAACTTGTCACCCATCTCACCTGTCAATATTTTTTACACAGAAACAAAATTCAGTCGAACATGGATTACAAGATTTCAACGTTTTATTTGATAAATTTATTTTTTAAATTTTACTGCAGTTCTTTGATGCTATATTATAAATAAAAATATTGTTTTCATTTTTCAGTTTTTTTTCAAAGAATATCTAAAAATTCTGAATTTATCGTGCCTCTTAGATATTTTTAAAATTATGTATCTTATATAAAATGTGTGGAGAATCCAATGCTTGAAACAGAAATTCGATATCTTTATCCGTTAAAAAATAACAGTTGAAAAACGCAAAAATGAACGTTTTTTTCCTTATTATGTTTTGCAGAATAAACAAAAATTATTTCTTAACAAGAACAACTAGAAAGTTGAAAATTATATTTCTTATAGACAAATACCTAAGAAATCGATTGCTGAAAACCGTAAGTCGATACCTTTGTTCGCTAAGAAACTACAGCCATTTTTGTGTGGTAAGACAAGGATACTACTTTATTTAAATTGATAGAAAATGCTCAAATTAATTTTCTCGATTTTCTCGAAAACTGTGCTACTTACGTAAAAACTGCATACAACATTTTTATAGAGAATTATCCATTCTATCTATTTCAATAAAAAATTTTCTCGAAATATTCACTATTTACGAGATAAACACTAAACACAAAAAATGGCGGCCATTTTTTCAATATGGCGGCGGCGACTCCTCAAGGTCGCAAATTTAGTATATTATTCGGGATATGAAACTACACTTTCCTGCAAATTTGCAAAACTTCTTTAATTTTTTCCAGGTAGAACTACCTATTGCTTGGACTATAATTTTTTGTGTCGAAACGGTTGTTTATTTTGACATTTAATTTTTTTACTAACCTTTGAGCGTCAAAATTATAAATTTTAGTTTCTTTCGTTTCACAAGTTCATTAATAATTGCTTCCAAACTAAGGTTTTTGACGTAACTGTATTTTTTGGCGTTATAAATGATATATTTTTATTTCATCGTAAGAAGTTGTCGCAAAAAAGTTCATTTGAATTTCAATTGAAAACAATACTAAATCAATAAAATTTTCATACATGGCCATGTCATGGGTAAATTGTCACTTGAACAATCCCTAGGGAATTTTTTCAATTTTTGCCGATATATTTTGTACGTCATTGGTCAGAATTTAAAAAATTGAAGCAAATGATTGGTTTAATTAATATGTGGGAAATAGTCATAAGTATAAGTAATATAATAAGAGCCATAAATTTATCGGTAAAATTTACGAATAGTTGTTGCGTAGAAACGGACAAACGAGTGTCAAAATTGACATATTTAAATCACGACAGCGAAGCTGGAGTGATTTAAGAGTCAATTTTGACCCGAGTTGTCGTTTCTACGCAGGAATTATGAGTACCTACCAATTAAATTTATGACTCGAATTATATTTGCTTGATTATTACACGAACGATAATTATAATTAAATTCATTCCAAATGGACATTCTTGTTCTCTTAGTATTCTCCGGAATACTTTTATTAATATTGATATTAATTTCTTCAATAGAAATATCTCCAAATCTCATTTTTAATGAATATCTTCTCTGTATATTATTTTATTTTTGACGTTTGCAACATTAAAAATATTTAAAAAACAAAATGTAACCATAGTTACCCTACTGTGGTTTTATCAAATTTTATCGCTGAAAAACTGCCCTCTTCGAAAAAGTTATGCATTCTTATTGTGTAAAATAATCAAAATTAAAGTTCGCTGGGGAAAAAATTTAGTCGAAGAATCTATAACAACATTTAAACGATGGTCAGTTGTTTTAACAACCCGCATTATATTCTAGGTATTGTGACGGGTTAAAATTGTGTGAGTTTTTAGTGAATAAATACAATTTACGATCCATAGAATACGAATAAACTATTTTCGCACGGGCATGTGTGTGTGTGTGTGTGCGCGCGCGCGCGCGCGTGTGTGTGTGTTACAATATCAAACATTTTACAACCAAATTTTATATTTAAGGTTTTAATACAAATCTTAATAATCCAGTTATTTTTTGTTGCAATCCCCAAACCGGACGTAGTACTTTGCTTAAATAATTCGACAAATAATTAATATATCACAATAATTTCAAATGATGGATTATATTTTTGTCATCTACAATTCGTATTTTAAATTTTTATCTGTACATGATACTATTTAGGAAAAAAATTATTGTTATGAAACTTCAGTATTCAGTATCTTTTGGTCCATGATCGTTTTAACGTTTTTTTGTTACTACGTAAATTTAAATTGATTATGACAGTGACAGTGTCAAAATAGTGACACATCGTTTATATCTTCTTCTACAGTTTACATAAAATGAAAAAAATATATTTGTGAGTACTTATAGTATAGGTAGTTACTAGTTAAAACTAAAAAGAGTGGGTAGAGTCACATCATATTTTCCCCATATTATTTAAATTATGCCGAAGTTGGTATAAACTTAAATATTTTGGGAAAAAATTTAAAATTTGCTGAATAAAGCATAAAATTAAATAAGGCTTTACGAAAGTAAGTTACGTATTAAAAATTATAGTCGGGAAGTACTGTGGTGGACACAGCAGATTTTTTTACTAAGTATACTCGTATAACGAAAAAACTTTCATATATAAAAACAGAAAATGCTTTATAAAAGAGATCCATATCAATTTTCATGTAAGTGGTACAATTTTCGAGAAAAAAAACGATTTATTTTGATATAATTTTATTTTTTTATTTTTGATGGTAACCAACCTACAGGATTAACTCCCAATTACAGGATGGTAGATGTTATTATAGTGGAATCCACCCACTCGGACCCAGTGGTATTATTGTCGGTCGTGCTGGGAATCGAACTGGGGACCGCTAGCATGCTAGGCGGATCCTCTATCGCTGAGCTAACCACTGGCCGTATATAAGTTATAATTAAATAAAGCTATAATTTTTATTCATAACACAAAAACGGCTGTTAATTTTTAACGGATAGCTTTTCGGTTTCAAGCATTCGATTTTACAAATACTTTTTTATTATCAGTACTATTTATTTTCATAATTTTAAACGCCACAAATTTAACAATTAATTAATTTTAGTACTTTTAAAATTTCTTGTGTTCAAGTTTAATCAACCCTAATTTTCGAACGTGTAAAGTTATCGACTTCCGGTTTTTTGAATTACTTTCCTCATACATTTTTATGTAAGATACATAATAGTAAAATTTTAAATTATATGATTTACGCGCAGAGAAAATAATGGATATTAAGTAATTTTTTGTTTACCTATACTGTGTTTAATCACTTCTTCTGTATAAACGAATTAAGATATATTGACTTCCAGTTTCCAGCATTAGATTTCTTTGACATCTGATTCCACAGATATATTTTTTTATTAACACTATTATTTTCAAAAAAAGTCTTGGTTATGCCACAATTTAGCAAAATGTTTTTATGAATTTAATTTTAAAAATTTCTTTTGTTTAATCAACTTTAATTTTCGAACGAATAATGATAACGACTTCCGGTTTCCAGCATTGGATTTCTCAGACATTTTTAAGTAAGACACGTTATTTTAAAATTGTAATTAGACCTTTAGGCCTTACGCGGACAGAAAATAGTGAAATTTTTTGTTCTTTGTGTTTAATCATTTCTAATTTCTGACAGGATTAAGATATCGACTTCCGGTTTCCGGCATTAGGTTCCTCTGTTATTTTCATGTAAAATATACAAATATTTAAAAGATCTTGAATAGTAAAAGTATTTTATTTTTATTTCAATTCTTCCTCTCCGAGAAAAACATTAAATTTCAGCTTCACTAAAGACATTTAAAAATTTAAAGATAATGTCTTACATAAAATGTCTGAGGAATCTGATGCCGGAATCCAGAAATCGATATCTTAATGCATTCAGAAATAAAAGTTGATTAAACACAGTAAACAAAAAAATCTGACGTGACCATCACACAACCTTCCGCCATATCTAGAAAACAGAAATGTATACGTACAATCCGGTGCCCATTTGAAATATACAAATAAAAATCTAAAATATTGAAACACAGAAATTTGCATCGTCTGAATAAAAAGATTCATTCATAGGAAAACTCTTCTGTGCTGAAGCCATCCTCCGTTCAATTACTACATTTAATATCTTACTTATGACATATAGCACTAGTATGTCAACTTGTCACCCATCTCACCTGTCAATATTTTTTACACAGAAACAAAATTCAGTCGAACATAGATTACAAGATTTCAACGTTTTATTTGATAAATTTATTTTTTAAATTTTACTGCAGTTCTTTGATGCTACCAGATAAAGACAATTTTTTTATAACGTAAGTTGCAAATAACTTTGCCTCTTATTCTTATTACAAATAAATACTATATTTATCCAAATTTATATAAATTTTTGACAATTAATCTTTTCAATCTTCAAAAAATATCACTTCCGGTGAAGATATTTGTACCAAAATCTAATGAGCTCTTCCTATTCGTATATAATTGTAAAATACCAAATATCAAAAATTTTGGGTAATTCGTATTTGAGTTATGCGACATCCGGCATCGGCCCGGACCACACACATACACACACACACGCACACATACATACAGACATCATCGAGAAACTATCAAAAATGAGTTGTAAGGACCCTAATTCGTGCTCATACACTTAAAACTCACAACCCGATTTTTTGCATGATTCCAATACCTTTCTTTACAGGTAAGCGGAAGGTAAAAAGAGACGGTGGTAAAAATGGATTGGTAAAAAAACACGTTGGTAAATATGTTGGTGGTAAAAAGAATTATTGGTAATAATAAGGACGGTGGTAAAAATGGATTGGTAAAAGAATACGTTGGTAAATACGTTGGTGGTAAAAAATAATTAGTGGTAAAAAGGGACGGTGGTAAAAATGGATTGGTAAAAGTATAATGTTGGTAAAAAATTGATTGGTAAAAGAATTACCAATTTTTACCACCATACTTTTTTACCGCTATTCCGTTTTACCATTAATAGTTTGTGGGGCTATAGTACGGTTTTGTTAGTGTAGTAAATACCAAAACCGAGTTTGTGGGGCTCTAGTACGGTTTTGTTAGCTTTGTTAGTGTAGCAAATACTAAAACCGAGTTTGTGGGGCTCTAGTACGGTTTTGTTAGCTGTGTTAGTGTAGTAAATAGCAAAACCGAGTTTGTGGGGCTCTAGTACGGTTTTGTTAAAAAATATCACTTCCGGTGAAGATATTTGTACCAAAATCTAATGAGCTCTTCCTATTCGTATATAATTGTAAAATACCAAATATCAAAATTTTTGGGTAATTCGTATTTGAGTTATGCGACATCCGGCATCGGCCCGGACCACACACATACACACACACATGCACACACACACATACATACATACAGACATCATCGATAAACTATCAAAAATGAGTTGTAAGGACCCTAATTCGTGCTCATCCACTTAAAACTCACAACCCGATTTTTTGCATGATTCCAATACCTTCCTTTACAGGTAAGCGGAAGGTAAAAATTGTAAAATGTCACATTTTTCTCTCGGGAAAAAATTTCGGCTACACTAAGACCTTTTAAATGCGGAGTGGATCTTCGTCTTAAATATTTTGTTAGATATTATTAATAAGTTTATACAATAAAATCGCTTTTATCCCAAAATGTAGTATTTTATGCTTTACCCTATTATAGGGTGACAGAGTTAATGCACAAACACACACATACACGTATAGTATCATTCTACTTTATACTTTTTGTCACGTAATTTATTTTTCTACCATGACAATGGCTTACGTGGAGATGGCTCCCACAAGCATTGAAATTTACGAACCATAACGTAGCAGTTTACATGCTACACGTAAAATATTCAAATCAATCATAAATTTATTTTCTATTTGTTAGGAACACTATTTTAAATTAGTTGCTTTGGAAAATTTCATAATATTAAAGTTATCAAATCCGTCTTATCTCTGTATTATAAAGCGAGTATGAGTACATTATTCGTTTTACGTACTTCTACTAAACGACAATAGTAAATCATGTCATGTGATATCATTAGAAACTCGACTTACATAAGAAAGTAGTATTTGCAGACCTTATCATGCTATGTTTGGACGAAGTGTTGTTTTGATTGATACAGGTGATTCACAGCTTATCACGAAACTGAAAGAATTTTTTCAAAATTGACAATTTTAGTTTTCATGGTTTTTAATCAAACAGTTTTAGGTCACTGTTTTTAAATGGAATTTCATAAATTAACTATTCTAATCGTTGCATAATTAATTAAAATTTTATTTTATTCCATTCGTGGTTAATCAGATATCTATTAACTATAAAACCAACAATCCAGTGGTTTCAAAAATGTGTTTTTTTGCGAAGAAAACTACCTTTTTTAAATGGAGGAATTAAAAAAAATTGTTTCGTGATCAGTATGTAGAGTACTATATATGCCATTAAAATATATGCGCGAAGTTGTGAATCACCCCGTACATTTTGCACTTGCAATTTGTTAAAAGTGTTTTTATAAAATTTATGTGCATGATAATTTAATAAATGCTATAACAACCATGTTTATTTCAGGGAATACGTTCTTCATTTCATATCTATATAATATAGTAACATAACAATGACCTTGATAACGAGAAAATTGATATCAGCTCTCATGCCAACATCATAATTATACTGATGCATTTACATTAGATACTTTAATTTCAGTCGTTCATAAGACGTTACGCACGTCACTCAAACAAGTGTCAAATCAGTTTATCAGACATCGAAGTCAAGTTGAAAATAAAGAAACTGGAATGGCCACTAAATTATTACAAACTGGTAAGTTAATACATTTACAATAAATTTGATATGGCATATTAATATAGTAGGTCCCTAAAATTTTAAAAAAATCATATTTACAGAATTTAAATTTGATATGACTTAGATATAGATTGATAGAAATTTTCAGAACTATTAATAAATTATTATATTTGGGTTTAGTTCTGTAATTATTTATTATAAACTGTACTAGAATGATAGTAAGATAAATTACAATTTTCGATTTTGGGATTATATCAAATTCTGAATCCCTAGCATTTATTATTTTATCTGATAAAAGAATAAGATAATTGAAATAGGTATCCAATAGGAGTGTGTACAGAGACTATGTCTTACTGTTTTGATTTCTAAATTTATGGTCATCTCTAGTCAAACACTAACACATGTAAAGTCAATTTAGTAGAAAATAAAACTCGCTATAGGTTCAAAGTACTTTCAGTAGGTACCTAAAATGTATACTTTCATTTCGCATTAGTGTTATGTTTTAATTTATAATTTTTATGTTTCGTTATTCGTTATAAGAAATATTGCTTAATTTCTTTTGCTTTTATTAAAATATGACTGCACTTCGAACATTTAGTATTGTTTTTAACTTGATTTAAACAAATATTATAAAGACAAAATATAAATAACCTTTAGCTAAACTATGCAATAATCGGACAAATTTAAAGAAACCAATAACAACATCAAAATACTTTTATGTTACATTTTTATTGTTTATAACGGAGAGTAAATATTATTTTGATAAATATCTTTGATAACAATATTACCATCAACATAGTAGCTCTCTTGTATTATAAAACAATTGCTTATTGTTTTCTGTAAACACATTCACTTGTTACCTGATGAAGGGAATGCATAGTTCTCGAAACGTCGTATTCATAAATAAATAATTACAGAACTAAACCCAAATATAATAATTTATGGATATGGTTCTCGACACCCGAAAATGATTATATATATATATATAAATTCGCAAATACAGAGTCCGGCACGAAGGATCGATGGTTTTTTAAAAATCATAAAATCGGTAATTTTTACTCAAAAACAAATTTATTTACGGATTCGGGTTCGCAATGAAATAGCATTTGTGACAATTAAGTGTGGAAAATCACATCAGTTATGTGGTGACCGTTATTGCTGGAGGCGTTCTTGGAAGTTACCGTAGACTCTCTCCAACATCGCTTCCTCAACTTGGGCGACTTCCACGCGAATTGCCTCCTTCAACTCGTCCATTACATTAGAATATACTTTATATTATAAATACGTTTAGGAAATAACATTTTATTGCGAAACATAAAAGTATAGAATGGAATATAACAATTGCGTTATTCTGTAATAGTTTTAGCAGAACATATAGTCCATGGGCCAGCTAAGATGTTGGTATAATTTGGGGGTACTAAGTTTCCTTTTAACCATAGTTATATAGGAGTATAAGGATTACTAAAAACCATGATTGCCATCCTCAAGTGGTAGCTAATAGTAATGGCGGCCAATATAAGATGGCCGGCGTTGCTTTTAAAAAACGGCTATATCTATAGAAGTAATGGTCCGATTTCAACAAACTTTCGATGGTATCATTTTTAAAGTACATTAAATTTGCAACAATTTAAGCCCAACAGCAGCTCTGTACGTCCCATAGTTTCCGAGATATGGCACTTCTAAAATTAGCACTTTTTTCAAAAAAATGAAAGTTGAAAAATTTTAGCTTTTTTCGTAATTTTTGTGTTTAATTAACTGTAATTTCTGTATGAAAAAAAATATTGTCTTCCGGTTTCTTTCATTAAATTTTACGAACATTTCCCTATAAAATATATTATTTCTAGCCGAAAAAAGTAAAAGTAAGAAGAAAAACGAACTTTTTTTAGATACTTAATTCGGCTAGAATCTAGTTTTAAAATTTGTTCTTGCTGACTGAAATTTAAAAAAAATGTAATTGTCATTGTCAGTTGTTGAGTTTTTAATACCCTGGTAAAGTACTGGTTGCATTTCATACAATTGTACAAGAGTTTTTGTTATTTCAGGAGTTCATTTATACCTCATTACGGTTCAAGATTTTACTTTTACTTTTGATTCTGCTGTTACTCAACTTTATTATTTTTGAGGTTATATACAGAAGGTTGGTAATATGAAAATTGGACAGTTCTAGTATGAAACTTGGATCGAAATTTTCTTGATTTACATTATCCAAGTGAGCATTCTAGAATTAAGTATGAAAATTGTCAAAGTTTCTAGCCGAAAAAAGTATAATGTAATTCAAGCTTCATAAACGCCTTAAAAAGTTTCTAAAATAATATATTTTATAGGAAAATGTTCGTAAAATTTAATGAAAGAAACCGGAAGACAATATTTTTTTTCATACAGAAATTACAGTTAATTAAACACAAAAATTACGAAAAAAGCTAAAATTTCTCAACTTTAATTTTTTTGAAAAAAGTGCTAATTTTAGAAGTGCCATATCTCGGAAACTATGGGACGTACAGAGCTGCTGTTGGGCTTAAATTGTTGCAAATTTAATGTACTTTAAAAATGATACCATCGAAAGTTTGTTGAAATCGGACCATTACTTCTATAGATATAGCCGTTTTTTAAAAGCAACGCCGGCCATCTTATATTGGCCGTCATTACTATTAGCTACCACTTGAGGATGGCAATCATGGTTTTTAGTAATCCTTATACTCCTATATAACTATGGTTAAAAGGAAACTTAGTACCCCCAAATTATACCAACATCTTAGCTGGCCCATGGACTATATGTTCTGCTAAAACTATTACAGAATAACGCAATTGTTATATTCCATTCTATACTTTTATGTTTCGCAATAAAATGTTATTTCCTAAACGTATTTAGAATATAAAGTACATTCTAATGTAATGGACGAGTTGAAGGAGGCAATTCGCGTGACCTCGGTGAAGTTGGCAGACGATTCGCAGCAGACGATTCGCGATCGTACCACATGTAAACAAACTATGCGGTGCGCGCGCATATGACACATCAAGACCAACTAGATCATGATAACAGTTTACAAGAGTAGAAATATAAGCAGTTTATGACTGAAATAATGAATTTTTGTGCAAGTAGCAATTGTAAATTATAATAATAAATACATTATTAAACATCAGAATACCCAATATAAAACATTAATGATTATAAATACGGTTTGAAGAACTTCACCCAAAATTTCCTGCCAAACACACCCAAAATTTTATAGAGCAGGTATATTTGTACTTTAACACTTATTTCCATTGCAGGTAGGTACATCTCATTAATCTCAAGGATACTAAAACGAAAAAAATATAAATAAAAAATATGATTGTTTATTTAATTATTGAAAGTTTTTCATTCAATAATTTATATTCCTCTAAGTATACTTGTATAAAATTTTTAATTTTACCCTATAATCCTTGTATCTTGCGTAACATTAAAGATATCTAGGTGTCATTATCCTTCAGGACACTTTAAATAAAAACTTAAAATTTTAATCGTATCATTGTGTTTTCTTATAAATATTTTTTACTCCTTTAAGGATACTTGTTTGAATGTCCTAATTTTACCTAAAAATTCTTATGCCTAACCTAACATGATGGAATATAACAAATCTTTGACTATCCTTTAGGACACTAAAAATAAATTATCAAAATTGAGTTTTTAATGCAACATACTATTTTTAAAAATGATTGTTAGTCCTGTAAGGAAAATTGTTTGATTAACACAATTTAATTTTATTATCCCTGAACCTCATTTAACATGATGGTGAGTAAGAATTTTATCATTATCCTTCAGGATATTAATATAAAATTGTTAAGTTGTAATTTTAAACAAAACACATTTTTTTGTCTATTACTTTTTTCCTTGAAGGATACTTGTTTGAGTTTCATTATTTTACCTTATTATCCTTGGATCCTGTGTAACATAATACAGCATGAGAATTTCCCCGTTATCCTTCAGGACATTAAATTTACATTTTACACGTATGATTGCATTTTCCTTTAAATATTGTTTTTTCCTTTAAGGACACTTGTTTGAGTGTCCTAATTTTACATAATAATCCTTATATCTAACCTAACAAGATGAAATATAACAAATCTTTAACTATCCTTCAGGGCACTAAAAATAAATTATCAAAATTGAGTTTTTAATGCAACATACAATTTTTTTAAAATGATTTCTTGTCCTGTAAGGATAATTGTTTGAGTAACATAATTTAATTTTATTATCCTTGAACCTCACTTAACATGATGGCAAGTAAGAATTTTATCATTATCCTTTAGGATATTTATATAAAATTGTTAAATTGTAATTTTAAACAAATCATAAAATTTTTGGTTTATTACTTTTTTTTCCTTGAAGGATACTTGTTTGAGTTTCATTATTTTACCTTATTATCGTTGGATACTGTGTAACATAATAATTTATGATAATTTCCCCGTTATCCTTCAGGACATAGGAAATATAAACTTAAATTTACATTTTACTCGTATGATTGCATTTTCCTTTAAATATTGTTTTTTCCTTTAAGGACACTTGTTCGAGTGTCCTAATTTTACCTAATAATCCTTAAGTCTAACCTAACATGATAGAATATAACAAATCTTTGACTATCTTTCAGGATACTAAAAATAAATTATCAAAATTGAATTTTTAATGCAACGTGCTATTTTTTAAAAATGATTTCTTGTCCTGTAAAGATAATTGTTTGAGTAACAAAATTTAATTTTACTATACTTGAACTTCACTTAACATGATGCCGAGTAAGACTTTTATCATTCTCCTTTAGGATACCTATTTATATAAAATTGTAAGTTGTAATTTTAAACAAATCATTAAATTTTTGGTTTATTTTTTTTCCCTGAAGGATACTTGTTTGAGTTTCATTATTTTAACTTATTATCCTTGGATCCTGTGTAACATAATACAGTATGAGAATTTCCCCGTTATCCTTCAGGACAATGGAAATAAAAAAGTTTAAATTACATTTTACACGTATGTTTGCATTTTCTTTTAAATATTGTTTACTCCTTTAAGGACACTTGTTTGAGTGTCCTAATTTTACCTAATAATCCTTATGTGTAACCTAACATGATAGAATATAACAAATCTTTGACTATCCTTCAGGGCATTAAAAACAAATTATCAAAATTGAATTTTTAATGCAACATACTATTTTTTAAAAATGATTTCTTGTCCTGTAAGGATAATTGTTTGAGTAACATAATTTAATTTTATTATCCTTGAACCTCACTTAACATGATGGCGAGTAAGTATTTTATCATTATCCTTCAGGATATTTATATAAAATTGTTAAGTTGTAATTTTAAACAAATTATAAAAATTTTGGTTTATTTTTTTTCCTTGAAGGATACTTGTTTGAGTTTCATTATTTTATCTTATTATCCTTGGATCCTGTGTAACATAATACAGTATGAGAATTTCTCCGTTATCCTTCAGGACATTGGAAATAAAAAACTTAAATTTACATTTTACACGTATGATTGCATTTTCCTTTAAATATTGTTCACTCCTTTAAGGACACTTGTTTGGGTGTCCTAATTTTACCTAATAATCCTTATGTCTAACCTAACATGATGGAATATAACAAATCTTTGACTATCCTTCAGGGCACTAAAAATAAATTATCAAAATTGAGTTTTTAATGCAACATACAATTTTTTTAAAATGATTTCTTGTCCTGTATGAATAATTGTTTGAGAAACATAATTTATTTTATTATCCTTGAATCTCACTTAACATGATGGCGAGTAATAATTTAATCATTATCCTTTAGGATATTTATATAAAATTGTAAGTTGTAATTTTAAACAAATCATAATTTTTTTGTTTATTACTTTTTTCCTTGCAGGATACTTGTTTGAGTTTCGTTATTTTACCTTATTATCCTTGGATCCTGTGTAACATAATACAGTATGAGAGTTGTCCCGTTATCCTTCAGGACAATGGAAATAAAAAAGTTAAAATTACATTCTACACGTATGTTTGCATTTTCCTTTAAATATTGTTTACTCCTTTAAGGACACTTGTTCGAGTATCCTAATTTTACCTAATAATCCTTATATCTAACCAAACATTAGGGAATATAACAAATGTTTGACTATCTTTCAGGACACTAAAAATAAATTATCAAAATTGAATTTTTAACGCAACATACTATTTTTAAAAAATGAGTGCTTGTCCTGTAAGGATAATTGTTTGAGTAACAAAATTTAATTTTACTATCCTTGAACTTCACTTAACATGATGGCGAGTAAGAATTTTATCATTATCCTTCAGGATATTGATATAAAATTGTTAAGTTGTAATTTTAAACAAATCATAAAATTTTTGGTTTATTACTTTTTTCCTTGAAGGATACTTGTTTGAGTTTCATATAAGGATTATAAGGTAAAATTAGGACACTCGAACAAGTGTCCTTAAAGGAGTAAACAATATTTAAAAGAAAATGCAAACATACGTGTAAAATGTAATTTTAACTTTTTTATTTCCATTGTCCTGAAGGATAACGGAGAAATTCTCATACTGTATTATGTTACACAGACTCCACGGATAATAAGGTAAAATAATGAAACACAAACAAGTATCCTTCAAGGAAAAAAGTAATAAACCAAAAATTTTATGATTTGTTTAAAATTACAACTTAACAATTTTATATCAATATCCTGAAGGATAATGATAAAATTCTTACTCGCCATCATGTTAAATGAAGTTCAAGGATAGTAAAATTAAATTTTGTTACTCAAACAATTATCCTTACAGGACAAGAACTCATTTTTAAAAAATAGTATGTTGCATTAAAAATTCAATTTTGAAAATTTATTTTTAATGCCCTGAAGGATAGTCAAACATTTTTTATATTCCTTAATGTTTGGTTAGATATAAGGATTATTAGGTAAAATTAGGACACTCAAACAAGTGTCCTTCAAGGAGTAAACAAAAATGCAAACATACGTGTAAAATGTAATTTAAACTTTTTTATTTCCATTGTCCTGAAGGATAACGAGACAATTCTCATACTGTATTATGTTACACAGGATCCAAGGATAATAAGGAAAAATAATGAAACTCATACAAGTATCCTTTAAGGAAAAAAAAGTAATAAACCAAAAATTTTATGATTTGTTTAAAATTACAACTTAACAATTTTATATAAATATCCAGAAGGATAATGATAAAATTCTTACTCGCCATCATGTTAAGTGAGGTTCAAGGATAATAAAATTAAATTATGTTACTCAAACAATTATCCTTACAGGACAAGAAATCATTTTTAAAAAATAGTATGTTGCATTATAAATTCAATTTTGATAATTTATTTTTAATGCCCTGAAGGATAGTCAAAGATTTGTTATATTCTATCATGTTAGGTTCGACATAAGGATTATTAGGTAAATTTAGGACACTCAAACAAGTGTCCTTAAAGGAGTAAACAATATTTAAAAGAAAATGCAAACATACGTGTAAAATGTAATTTTAACTTTTTTATTTCCATTGTCCTGAAGGATAACGGGGAAATTCTCATACTGTATTACATTACACAGGATCCAAGGATAATAAGGTAAAATAATGAAACTCAAACAAGTATCCTTCAAGGAAAAAAGTAATAAACAAAAAAATTTATGATTTGTTTAAAATTACAACTTACCAATTTTATATTAATATCCTAAAGGATAATGATAAAATTCTTACTCGCCATCATGTTAAGTGTAGTTCAAGGATAATAAAATTAAATTGTCTTACTCAAACAATTATCCTTACAGAACAAGAAATCATTTTAAAAAAATAGTATGTTGCATTACAAACTCAATTTTGATAATTTATTTTTAGTGCCCTAAAGGATAGTCAAAGATTTGTTATATTCCATCATGTTATGTTAGACATAAGGATTTTTAGGTAAAATTAGGACATTCAAACAAGTATCCTTAAAGGAGTAAACAATATTTATAAGAAAATACAATGATACGATTAAAAATTTTAAGTTTTTATTTAAAGTGTCCTGACGGTTAATGACACCTAGATATCTTTAATGTTACGCAAGATACAAGGATTATAGGGTAAAATTAAAAAATTCATACAAGTATCTTTAGAGGAATATAAATTATTGAATGACAGACTTTCAATAATTAAATAAACAATCATATTTTATATTTATATTTTTTTCGTTTTAGTATCCTTGAGATTAATGAGATGTACCTACCTGTAATGAAAATAAGTGATAAAGTACAAATATACCTGCTCTATAAAATTTTGGGCGTGTTTGGCAGGAAATTTTAGGTGAAGTTCTTCAAACCGTATTTATAATAATTAATGTTTTATATTGGGTATTCTGATGTTTAATAATGTATTTATTATTATAATTTACATTGCTACTTGCACACAAATTCATTATTATAGCCATAAACTGCTTACGTTTGTACTCTTGTAAACTGTTATCATGATCTAGTTGGTCTGGGTATCTCGTATGCGCGCGCATCGCATAGTTTGTTTACATGCGATACGATCGCGAATCGTCTGCTGCGAATCGTCTGCTAACTTCACCGAGGTATTCGCGTGGAAGTCGCCCAAGTTGAGGAAGCGATGTTGGAGAGAGTCTACGGTAACTTCCAAGAACGCCTCCAGCAATAACGGTCACCACATAACTGATGTGATTTTCCACACTTAATTGTCACAAATGCTATTTCATTGCGAACCCGAATCCGTAAATAAATTTGTTTTTGAGTAAAAATTACCGATTTTATGATTTTTAAAAAACCATCGATCCTTCGTGCCGGACTCTGTATTTGCGAATTTTGAAAAAAATCTTTCTTTTCTGTAATCAGTATATCAAATTATATAAACTATTAAAGTTGCGTGCAGAGATATAGAAACACCCTGTATACTTTAATTATTTTAAAATGATAGCATAGCAAATACACAATAATCACATAATTTTTCATTTAAAATAAAACAAATTGTCTTAAATTAATTTTTTATCGAAATATTTAAAATAATCTGATGTGGCCACATACATACATACAGACATCATCGTAAAACTATCAAAAATGAGTTATAAAGGACCCTAATTTGTACTCATCCACTTAAAATTAAAATTCGACTCAATATTTAATTTTGTTATAAGTATTCTTCTAAAATTTTTGGAATAATTATATTAATAATAAAGTTAACTATAATAAATTATAATATTAATTTAATTACCTTAAATTCTTGCTAATATATAGCTTTATTTTTTTGAATAAAAATTCAATTTAATATTTAAATAGGTAGGTACCTACTGTCATTAATGACATTAAATTTATACAATCAAGACAATGTTATTATGTCAGAAAATCATGAAACCTCGTTTCAAACACCGAATTTTTAATTGTATCATAATTCTTAAAAATTGTACTAGATATAGAAAAATATATTTCACATAGTTAATACATACTTTAATTTTTTAATGTTTATTATAATAATGATTGTCATAAATGATTTATTTATCAAAATATTAAAGAAACCATTTTACTTTTCAACACAAGTGCTATTGTTGTTTATAGATTGGTACCCAAATTTACAACATTTGATGAAGGTTGCTGAAAAAATTTCAATTGATAGTTGAATTTCATTTGCGACGTTTCGACCTTTATTTAACTTATTTTCAAAGCGAAAGTTAATTACACCTCAAAAGTAGTATTAAATGTAATTAATTTGTAATTTAACAGTGTAACTTTCGCTTTGAAAATGACGTAAATTTAAAATATATAATTAAAACCTGAAATCCAACTATCAATTAAAATTTTTTCATTTTTTTCAATCTTCAATTATTATTTATGTAAATGTTATTTATTGAGAATATAAGTATCAGCAAATATCATAAACAAGAATATTTTGCACTCAATATGAAAACAAATTCTTTTTTTCGAACGTTGAATCTTAACACTATTAAAATTGAGTTTTTTTATCGAAAAATTTACAAAATTATTTAAAATATGTATTTCTGCAAAAAGCAATACTAAAAATTCACTTGTGATTTATTAACGGCAATAAAAAAAAATTAATTGTAACTATCTAAATAACTGATAAGCGCATATTCACTAGGTACCTACTATCATGTGAAACATATATTTGCCGCCCAAAACGGTTTACTTAATTCTATTTCAGCGATGTAATATATACCTACCTACATATTTTCCATGCAGACGGTAAAAAACTAAATAAAAATCTTATACATATATCTGTCGATTGCAGTTAAACATTTATATTATAATTTGTGATAAAAATATTTTTATTTAATTATAGATACTCCAGTTATTCCTCTAGTAGAGTCCCGCAGGTTTATGCGTGAATGCCTGGAGGCTGTCGGAACTCCTACCTGCCACGCAGATGCTCAGGCGGCTCTTCTGGTTGAGGCAGATTATAGAGGACACTACAGTCATGGCATGAACCGATTAGGTACGTTGTGGGATTAAGCTTATCTCCTAAAATGTACAGATAGTAATATTTCATAAGATAATTTAAGCACAATTAGCATCAACATTATGTCTACTGCGATCTTAAATACATTAAAAAAAACAAATTCACTTAGTTGGCTTTCGAATCATTGTCGATTAGCCATTATAATTTTGAATTATGGTTTAAATTTATTTATTAATTAGGGAAATAAATCAAATTTTATTTTTTTAAAGTTATAAAATCTAGTTATGTTGCCAATTTGTAATATTTTTAAATGTTAGTAGTATTCTATTTTGAGTTGGTAGTTCTATTTTATTTGGTAGGAGACACTGGTCATTAGTACTTTCTGTGAAACCTTGTACTGGGGACAATGAATTAAACAGAAAACTTAAGAACCCAATTATTTTTTGGAAGCAATCCCCAAACCGGAAGTTGTACTTTTCTTATATTTTATTTCAAATGAAAGATTATACCTATTATTATTATTATCTACAATTTTTAGCTTTTTATAAATTATTCTGTCATGGTACCTATCATAGTACTTTAGAAATTAATAGTTATTTATGCAGGCCCGCGCCTAGGTAGTTGGCCGCCTGTGTGCAAAAATAATTTGGCTGCTCCCCCCCCACCAATATACAAAAAAAAATTCGTGCTAAGAATAAAAGTAAGAATATAAATTTTAAAAAACATTTTATTATCGAGAAAATTATAAAAATTATTGAAAATTATAATATCACAGAAAACAAGTTTTCCGAGCTTTTTGTAAGGTAAAATCTGATATAATGTCGTGCATATTTAAACTGTCTAAAATTTCATGTTCAATGGAAATTATTGATAGATTCCCTAGTCGTTCCTGTAACATTGTCGATCCTAGATAGTTTTTTATGATCTTTAGTTTGGAAAAAGACCGTTCACCACTTGCCACAGACACTGGCAATGTGAGTAAAATTCTTGTTACAATAAATATATTTGGAAATGTAGCTTGAAGATCATTTTCTAAAATATATTTTAGAATAAATTCAGGTTCCATTTCTTCTTCTGTGGTCAGATATATTCTTAATGATTTAATTTCATCATATAAATCTGTGCCATCTATGTCTGATTCGTTTTGCTCAGTATCGGATAGTTTTAAATGTAAGTCCTTACAACATTTTAATAATGAGTCATCTAATATGTGGGACACTTGGTACAGAAATCCAAATATATCATCAAAATCTCTCAATGTTACGAATCTTTCGTCAATTGATGATAACGCTTGATCCAATATACAGTAAAAGAAATTTACTTTAAATTGTATTTTGTGATCTAATATCGTCTCATCTGCGTGTTCATAATGAAAGTTTTTGGTTTTTCGTCTAGATCTCACATTTTCAATTGCAGGAAAATTAGGTTTCACCTCTAATTCCATAGCTAAGTCACTAGCGGAAGAAAGTATATTTTCAAAGCCTTCATCGGAGCGATAGTTTTTCAAGACATTATACTTAATTTGGTTGTTATACTTAATTTAATAATGCAGCGTTACACGAAGCAAACACTACAATGTTTGTAGTGTAGAAAAATCAACAATATATTGTATCACTCTCGAAGTCTCTATAATGCAACATTCTTATAAATATCCATACTCAGGACCGCTTTAAGTGATAAAAATTAAGTACTAGTTCATTAAAATAATTAATTACTAATTATGGCGTGAGACGTGATATTGAGCCCAAGCGTCAGCCGAAGGCTAAAAACACGTCAAGAGCCATAAAAGCAAGTTAGGCCCGTATTACACACCCAACTTTATGCATGGTTCAATATTTTCTAATTAATTAATTTAATTTACTTATTCAAATTACCAAAAATTATTACATTCTTGGACTGTTGCTAAGATACCAAAAAATTCCGAAAATAAACAAAAATATAAATGTCAAAGTTGTCATTATTGAATTAAATATTTACAATATAATTTATGTTAAATTTAAGTAAAAATGATGTTATTTAAATTTAAAAAATTATACCTACCTACAACTAATTACAGAAAATAGTTATTTATAGGATTATTAGTAGTTTATATAAGGAAAATTGAAAATATAAACTTTTTGCATTAATTTGTCGTTTTTTATGGCGCACTGCGCTATAATGTGATGCGTGGGCTATAAAGTGACGTTTACGTCAAAGAAATTCGTTTATATAATTCAGAGTATGAAACTTCAATACCTAATTTAATTGAATATGACAGTGACAGTGCCAATAGTGACAATATCTTCTTCTAGTTGATTAAATGACTAAAATATATTTTTCGCCAACCTGACGTATTTGATGCAATTGTGTCATTGTTTTTTGTAAAAAAAGGAGGCTATTTGGGGATTGTTTCTGTACAAAAAGTAAATCTATTCTTCCTAATACAAAAAAAAACATTGTTGTTGTCATGGTAATAATGTTTACATTTTAATTGTTGCTTAATATGAGGATGTCAATTTAAATGAAATTACATCTATTATTAAATACTTATATTATGTTTCATTCATACAAAAAATGCTTGTTTGAGACTCGTAAGATCGCCGAACTCTGCTGCGTGTCGTTCGGCAACCGTCTTACTCATCACAAAATCATGCATTTTTTGTATTAATGAAACAAATAACTATATTCGTATTCTATGGATCCTAAAACGTGATTATCCACTAAAAACTCACTCGAAAATTTTGATTCATCACAATACCTCACTAACAGAATATAAGGCGGGAGGTAAAAATAATATGTCATCTATACTTCATTTCAGCTAAGAAAATAGCAGATGGCACTGCGAATGCCAGTAAGTTTTACACTCACACATTTTATTAGTTCAAAATTTGACGCGATCTTAAATAAATTATGTTTTGTGAATAAAGCTGTCATCTATAGAATAATGTAGTACTTCGATGTAACTATGAAATTCAAAATAAGAAGGTATAAGTAATGTTAACGGAAATGAAAATGTTTGCTAGTGTAAATCTACCTCTCATCTCAACCAATCAGATTCAAGAATATCATTGCCCTATCTAACCCAACGCTATTTTCTTAGCTGTAATGAAGTATAGCTATAATAATATGATTCTTAGTCTGTATATAAAAGATTGCTCGGCTTATCTGTCAACCGCATTATATTCTATTTACTATTTTTAACCCTTCTATTCGTACTAAAGCGGTATTTATAACAAACGCAATGCAATGGGTAACGCAATGGAATGGGTAACGCAATACAGTAGGTAACGCAACGCAATGCAACGAAAAATTGTTTGATTGAAGCGGTATTTATAACAAACGCAATGCAATGGGTAACGCAATGCAGTAGGTAACGCAACGCAATGCAACGAAAAATTGTTTGATTTATAACAACGTATCTGCGGTAGCGTTTCACCAATACCAATATTCTTTAACTTGGCAAGTACCAGTTGACATCTGTCAATTCTAAAACTATTTTGTATTTAATCCTATAAAATCTCTTTCTATTTTATATAAGTGACTAATTAGTAAGGTATATTATATTAATAATTATAATAATAATGACAAAATATGTACCTGCTAGTATTTGAGTGCAACATGTGACAGCTAAAACAAATTAATGTTAGATACAAAATTTCAGATATGTTGATTTTTCCACAAATTTAAAAATGTCTTAATTTTGATTGGCCAGAGGCAAGAAGCTCACGCAAGGCAACGCAAGGAGTTGGAAGTTGACTACTCTTGCATTGCATTGCGTTGCGTTGCTGTTCACCTTGCGGTGTTATAAATCATCCCTATACTATGTCCATCGAACACACACAGTAATAAAACTAGTGGGCAGAGCCAAAACTGCGCAGTACAATGTGCGCAGAAGTAGGCTTTACAAACAACAAATTTAAAAAGCAGAAAAATTAAATAGTTTTATTTGAAATAAATATGGAAGAATTATATATTTTATCATTTATGTATAACATAATTTTAAAAGAAATATGAAGTACAATTTTTATTTACGAACGATTTTTTTGATGACCGATCTCAGCAGTTGATTTTGACTAGCTAAAACTAGACTAGTGTAAAACTGGCTTACCAATAGCAATACCGTATTTCAAATTCGCGCACATTTGTGGGTGGACATAGTATAGCAAATGTACACATTCATCTTTTTACCTTACCTACTGCGTTGCGTTACCCATTGCATTGCGTTTGTTATGAATAGCCTTTAATAACTTTCCATATTGTTGGAAAATACAAATCTTTCAAATTTTTCTCACTTCGTCGCTTCAACGCTTAATCATTCTCGCGGTCAGGTAGATATTATTTACATGGATTTCTTTAAGACCTTTGATAGTATTGATCACAGCATCATTTTTCATAAATTACATAAATTTCTCGCCCAATATTATCAACTTACTATCGTCTTATCTCACTAATTGGTTGGTACCTTCGTCCATAGATATAGATACCTACGTAGTCATTCGTTGTGAAGCCGACACTTGTGTCAGTTAGCCCATAGTTGGTGTAATGCGGGTTGCATTTCACTAGAGTTGATGTAATGCGGGTTGTATTTTTTATTTGAAAAATGACAGTTCGTGATTCACATCATTGTTAGTATTCAATAAAACACAATCAAAATGCACAATATAACTTCTAAAAAAAATTTTTTAATAACTTTTACCATATAATCTTGAATTGTACCTACTTAATTTTGCGAATTTAGAAAAACACGTTTTTGACTAAGTACTTTTATTGATTTATAATTTATTTTTTTCCTTTGTAGAAATGTACATCAACGATATTAATGGTGGCACATGTGATAATAAAGCAGTTCCTAAAATTTTACAAGAAACTCCAGCAACAGCATGGGTGGACGGCCAAAATGGTTTAGGTGCCGTTATTGGAAACTTTTGCATGGAGTTGGCAATGAAGAAAGCCAAACAAGTAGGCGTTGGCTGGGTGTGTGTGAAACGTATGTATAAATTTAAATTCCAGTTGATCTAATTCTTTTGGAACAAAATATTACTGTTAAAATGTATTCGTATTACATTTTATTTTGATAAACAATATAAGTGTTTTCTTCAAAAAAATGTATACTACCTATTTATATCTCGACAAATATGTTAAATGTTATATCATTATTTGCAGTATAGTGTATAGCTAATAATAATCTTGTAATTTTCATCACAATGAAATATTTGTAGGTGGATATAAAAAAAATTAATTTCTAGTAGTGTTGCCACGAGACGTCTCGTCTCGTCTCGCCTATGGTTTATCTTGTTTCGGCGATATTTTATCCCGATTTTCAAGACGAGATAAAAGTTACCGAGATAAGGTCGAGACGAGACGACAAGTCTCAAATGTCTCGATCATGATTATAAATTAAATCTAGATATTAAATATCTATGTATACTTATAGTACGGTCTCTTAATGCAAAAAAATACCTAAATCGTGACAGAGTGGAAAAGCATGAAACTTGGCACAGTGATAGTATTGAGGGTAATAAACCATCATAAGTTGCATCAAGTGGGGGTAGTAAGTTTCGATTTTTTTGTATGGGATATGCCTGAGATGCAAATCCAAGTTTTCGACCCCGACAGACCTCCGGATCTTTGTCAAAAATCCAAAAAACAGCAAAATTTTTGACCTTTTTTCAGTTTCTGACAATTTTGACCTCGAAGGACTAGCTTTTCGTCAAAACTATTTGAATACAGTTGTAGAGATTAAAATTTCCTACAACTTCTGTATTTTAGAAATTCTTCTCAGGTCAATTGCTTACAAGTTATGACAGAGGAAAGCGGTGCGCTTTTTACAAATAAAATCAAGACTTGAGTTTTTTTCGTGATACACAAAAAACGCCTGTAGCTTTCCAACGGATAAAAGTATCGCCGTCCGATTTCTAACATTCGATTCCACAGGTTTTGCCTATGTACAATATAATTTTTATAATTTTCGAGGCCCTAGTTTAGCCGCAATCTTAACATAGAAAATAAATATTTGAAAGTATTTTTTTTTGTGTTCGGTCAACTATAATTTCTGAACTAATAATGATAGTGACTTCCGGTTTGCAGAATTGAATTCCCCGGACTTTTTTCTATGAGATACATTATATCAAAAACTTTCAACGGCCTTGGTTGAGCTGAAATTTAAAGTTTTTCCCCGAGAGAATATAGTAAAATTTTAGTTTATTGTGTTTATTCAACTATAATTTCTAAACGAATAAAGATATTAAAAATAATAAAAGAAATATTTTCCCCAAAGTTTAATACATAAATCATAATCCTCAATATTTTGTGAGTATTTTTTTAAAGAAAACGACGAATTCGGTCCACAACTTCACGAGAAAATAAGTGTTAAAGGACGAACCTACAAGTAACCCAATATGGCGTCGTATTTCAAGATGGCGGACGCAAAATTTTGGCACCCGACCATAATATGGTTTATTACCTTCAATACTATCACTGTGCCAAGTTTCATGCTTTAGTCCACTCTGTCACGATCCAGCAACTAACAGACCGGACTATTCTTGGTTTATCTTATTACAAAAAATGCTAGTGAAGTTGAAGCGAAGCGAAATGTGATGTTCTTGAGATGAAATGCAGAAATATGTTTGTTTTAATTAAATTATTGATTATTTTAAAATCAAGTAAACATTATTTTAAAATCAAACAATTTGGCTTTGGCTACGCTGTAAAAAATAAATAAAGTAAATAAATGTGTTTCGAAAAATCGTATTACTCCCTTATTTTAAGGAATATTTAAAAAATACAAAAATTTTCTGCATTTGCTTTCGGTTCTCTAAAACATTTGTATTTAGAATTATTTTCTATTTTATCAAATAACAAAATTGCGACCGATGAAAAATTTCAAAACAGGATATTTTGAAAACCACTCGATCGATTTTTGAAAATAAAACATTTATAAAATCCTTAAACTATCTACTATAACATTTATCTGAAACATTTTTTCGATCTATCCAAAAAAAGTTTTTCTTCCAATTGAATTACTTACAAGATTATTTTAACAAATTGCAACAATAATTCAAAACAAAGTAGGCTTGCTGCCATTAAACAAGAAAATTGTTAGAGCGACTTCTAATTTTCATCCCAACCCCCTAATGGTCCAATCGAAGTCATACATACCTTATATTGTAACGTTTATATTTATTTACGTAAAGAGTAAAAATTAGAAATACACGTAATTTATTTATCATGTTTATTAAACGAAGTATAACAGTTAAAAATACTAATTGTACACTAATATTATTTATTTATAGACTATGATTATTTATTTAAACATTAAATAACCCTGAGCACTATTTACGTCACAATATATCAATATTTACTTCAACTTTTTATATTTAGTTTTATTTATATTTACTCTCAGCTGTGGGCTGACTAACTAAAAATTCAACTGATTATAATAGAACTGACCAAATGCACATTCTTTTAAGACACTTAAATAAACGAAAATCCACTGAAATTTTTTTTCCCGTAATTATTTTATTAGATATGCTTTTGTTAATTAACAAATTTGTACAAGCTTTCAATTTAAATAAAAACTCTGATAATTGTTAATCTAAAAACCTCAAATTTTTTTCACTTCTTGGAGCTATTTTTGAAAGGCTTTAGAAGAGATCCCCGTTGGAAAATTTAAAAAATGTTATTTTCCACTTTGTTATTAACAATCTAAAAGGTGATAGAATGAAAAATGCAAACTAAGCAATGAAAACAATTTTTTTCTAATATGCCAATTTGTTCGTATTCTTATTATCTAAAGTCACAGAAAAATGATTTTTAATAATTTTTACTTCCTTGTACGGAGTAAAGGAAGTATTGTAATCGCGAAAAATTTCGGTTCTCAGATTTTGACGGAAATATCCGTTTTGATCTTTTCTGAATCCATTATGACTAGTTTCGTCGTGACGTCTGTACGTACGGACGGACGTACGTATGTATGTCGCATAACTCAAATACGGTTAGACGTAGAAAGTTGAAATTTTGTATTTCGGACTGTTATAACATCTAGTTGTACACCTCCTATTTTTGGTTTCAATCTACAAACCGGAAGTACCTAGTACTTTTTTCAAATATTTCGATAAATATTTAATTTAAGACAATTTTTTTTATTTTAAATGAAAGATTATGTGATTATTACCTACAATCGGTATTTTATAAATATTTTGTATCTGGTATCATTTAAGAATAATTAAAGTATATATTTATAATTTAATATTTCGGTATCTTGTAGTCCATGATCGATTAACATTTGTTACTACGTAAAATTTAAATGATTATGTCATGACAGTGACAATAGTAAAATATGCTTTATATCTTCTTCTGCAGTTTAAATAAAATGACTAAAATATATTTGTGAGTATAGTAGCAATAGTAGTAGTACTTATATATTAATATAATAAGTTAAAAGAATAAAGTAGGTATGGCGGGAGGTCTTGTGGTGGCCACGTCAGATTTTTTATATTATTCTACATTTTAGTTATTAAGAAAAGTATGAACAGTTTAATAGGCGTACTCTAATTATTTAAATAGTTGTTATAAACAAATGGATTGTCTATAACATAATTGATTTTTTTTGAGATTTCAATCAGCAATAAATATTATGAATTTTAAGAGCAAAATCGTTTCTTAAAATTTTTTATTGCTAAAAATGCTTTTGTTAATTAACAATTTTTTTGCTAGTAAATATTAAAATTAAGGAACCATTTAAAAAAAATCATAATTTCTATTGCTCTTTGATATTCTGAAAAAAAAATTATTTATATTTTCTTTGTTTATTTAAAAAACAATTTGTTATAAAGAAACGAATTGTTTTAATTCTGCAAAAAACAAAAACAACCATGTGTGGGTTATTTAAAAAAAATCGAAACGTTTAAAATTACCTATGTAAAAAATAGAATTTTTTTTTAAATATCCTGCATATGGCTGTTTTTGTTTTTTCTGCAGAATTTAAAAAAATTATATCGTAGAAATTCACTTGTTTATAACAAATTGTTTTTTAAATAACAAAAGAAAAAATAAATAAAATGATTTTTTCAGAATATCAAAGAGCAATAGAAATTATGATTTTTAAAAAAAGAATGGTTCCTTAATTTTAATATTTAGTAGCAAAATTTTTTTATAAAAATCATAATATTTATTGCTGATTGAAATCCAAAAAAAAATTCAACTATCTTATAAACAATCCATTTCTTTATAACAATTATTGAAATTAGAGTAAAAAATTATTAAAAATCAGTTTTATGTGACTTTAGATAATAAGAATACGAACAAATTGGCATATTTAAAAAAATATTGATATTTAATGGATTAAAATTATTTTTATTGTTCAAGTGTCCGTACCGGTCGACGCGGGCAAAGCGCGCTTCACCCGCTTTTAGCGCAATTTTCGCCTCTAAATTAAAATTAAAAATATTGGTGGTATAGTTCCGGGAGGTAGGACTTTTTTTTAGGAAATTTCCTGCTCTTTATTTGTTATATTGTTTATAACTTTTGCAATTTTTTTCCGACCCCACTTCAAATTTTTCAAAAAGTTTCTAGAGGTCATTCTGAATCGATCATAATTTTCGGACTCTACTGATTTTAATTTACCAAAATGGCTCTTGTTTACTAGACAATAAGTTAATACCGTATAGCGTAACACGATGAGTCATCCGCCGGTACATGACAAAATTTTCACGAACCCTACACTTTATGATAAAGTGATAATATTTTGCACATAATGTACTTAAGATCTGTACAAACTATTTAGGAAGGGAAGCTACTCTGGAATTCATTTTGTAATACACGATTTCATAAACCCGTTTGTATTAAATATCATGAAAATCTGCCTCATGAATAAATTTGTATAAAGCATAAAACAGACGCTCGACGCCATTTTGAAAAAACGCATCCCCTGGCTGTCTGCACAACATTCCAGAGTGGCTCTCCTTCCTAAATACAGGGTAACCCATTTTAATTAATCCACTGGAATATCTCGACAAATATGCGTCGAAAAAAAAATGTTCCGAATAAAAGTTTGATGGTTTAGAGGGAGCCATCTGATCAAACTGCCATAACTCGGTGTATTTTCAATCGATATCGAAGAATCTTCGAGGGCGAGAAACTTTGAAGTGTCTACTTTAAAGTCATGCATGTAAACTTAAGCGCAACCCGCTCCGCCCCCTCTAGCAATCATGTGCAAAAAAAAGAATTTTAATTTTAAAAATGTCCAACTTTGAGGATGTGTACGGAGTTTAAACATTTTTTTTTACTTGATCCACCAAAAGGGCACTAAAATTTGTTCAATTCCCTGTACAGGACTCAAAGAACGAAGTTCCTACGATGATTTGGCACAAAGTTATTAATTTTTTCTAAAAAAGGGCATTTTTTGGTTTTTCGCACATAACTCAGCCACTTTTCAACCAAATTAGACTATTTTTCGGGGAAAAAAGCCATAGTGGCTCTACTTTTAGGGGGTAAACTCAGATTAGTATGATCTCTTTTCGTACCCTTCAAAACCCGAACAAAAAAAAACACGTTTTTGGGCAAAAACACGTCCAACTTTGGCCATGTGTATTGAGGTGGAAAAAATTTGTCGACTCGATCCACAGAAAATGCATTGAAATTTGTTCAATTACCTGTGCAGGGCCCAAAGAACGAAGTTCCTACGACGATTTGGCACAAAGTTATGGGCGTTTGAAAAAAGTGCATTTTGTGGTTTTTTGACTCATAAATCGGCAGTTTTTTGACGAATTTTTTTTTTCACGAATTAAATTTTCTTTCAAAATTTCTAATATTTTAGGCAATTTGAGTTAATCACACGAAATATCCAATTTCATTTTTTAAAAAAGTAAGCAAATATATGGGCAAAATATTATCATCTCCTTCTATATAAATAAAAAAGTCGGGTTAATTAAACACTTTTTAACTCAAGAACGGCTGGGCCGATTTTAATGATCTCTTTTTTGTTGGATTCGCCTCAGAATAACTATTCAAAAATCGAAAAATTTCACGGAAAAAAATTCAACGTCGGGAGCAAGGCGATGCACTTCCTGGTCATCCGGATGTGCGTTCTACTGATGCACTTGATCGTATTTACAGAGTTCATCCGAAGAATGATGAATGCTTCTATTTGCGGTTGTTGCTGGTGAATGTTCGTGGGCCAACATCATTTGAATCACTACGAACTGTTAATGGTATAGTGTGTCCAACTTTTCGTGTCAAGAGCTCAATTTGCTTGAAAACTATACTCATTGGGATACGACAATCGCTATTGAACCCCCAACAGAAGGAAGTGTATGATACATTAATGAAGGCAATTGATGATGGAAATGGTGGCTTATTTTTCCTGGGTGTCCCCCGGAGGAACTGGGAAGACATTCCTCATGTTATTGATTTTTTCCAATGTTCGTGCGAGATCCGACATTGCGGTAGCAGTTGCTTCTTGTGGAATAGCGGCCACATTGTTAGAAGGATGCCGTACAGCTCATTCGGCGTTAAAATTGCCGTTAAACCTTCAAACTATTGAACAACCGACATGTAACATTGCGAAACACTCCGCAATGGCTAAAGTTTTAGTTGCTTCTAAAATCATCATCTGCCACAATGGCGCACAAACGCGCATTGGAAGCACTTGACCGAACATTGAAAGATCTGCGCAATGACTCGAGATGTTTTGGAGACGCAATGATTTTACTGTCTGGCGATTGCCGCCAAACACTACAGGTCATTCCAAGATCGACTGCTGTCGATGAAATAAACGTTTGCCCCAAATCATCAAATCTATGGCGCTATGTGAAGAAACTTCAGCTGGCAGCAAACATGTTAGTTGCATTGCTGAATGACCCATCTGCTGAAGATTTCTCCAATCAATTGCTGACTATCGGTAATGGCCGTGTTCCTGTCGACGAATCGAGCGGATTAATTTCATTTCTTCCGAATTTTTGCAATTTCGTCTCATCGAAAGACGAGCTTATCAACAAAGTATTTCCGAACATCATTGCTAACCACAAAAATGACAAATGGTTGAGTGAGCGAGCAATTTTGACGGCTAAGAACAAAGATGTGGATGACTTAAACTTCGTAATTCAGAATCAAATCTATTGACATTGTAACAAACGAAGACGAAGCCACCAACTATTCAACTGAATTTTTAAACTCCTTGGATGTGCCTGGCTTACCACCGCACAATTTACAACTGAAGGTTGTCTCGGTAGTCAACATTCTTCGAAATCTGATCCAACCAAAACAATACAATGTCTTGCTGACACGCTTTGAAATATTTGCTTTTTGTAGTTTCATTGATTTTTTTTACTTTTATATATATATATATATATATATATATATATATATATATATATATATATATATATATATATATATATATATATATATATATATATATATACAGGGTGTCTGTTTTTAAATGAACCAGCATTTATCTCGCTTATTTGTTGATTTAGCGTTTTTTGTCAAATACATGATTTATACAGTATCATGTGTAGTAAATGATAGCGGATGTGAATCCTTGGTATCACTTCCGGTTTTTGAGGAAGTCATAGCAACTTTCAAATTTCAAATGGAACATTGTATTTTTTATTACGAATTTGAAAAGTACATTAAATTTGCTTTACGGTGGTATAAAAAAGTTATATGTTGTATTATTAAAATATTAAATTACGGGCACTTAAATTATGCACCTATGAACGCTGAAATAAGTAAGCCTTGCCGCGAAACAAAAACAATAGTTGAAAGCAGTTAACTGTCAACATTTTGAACATCTTTTATTAAATTAAAGTTAGGTACTCTCGAGGTACTCTAATAAATGAATTGTTTCTTAATTATTCATAATATGCGTTTTCTTTATTATAATTAGATTTAAGAGATATTTTATTGTAATTTACATTGATTGTTGACAGGTAAAACTGCTTTCAACTATTGTTTTTGTTTCGCGGCAAGGCTTACTTATTTCAGCGTTCATAGGTGCATAATTTAAGTGCCCGTAATTTAATATTTTAATAATACAACATATGACTTTTTTATACCACCGTAGAGCAAATTTAATGTACTTTTCAAATTCGTAATAAAAAATACAATGTTCCATTTGAAATTTGAAAGTTGCTATCACTTCCTCAAAAACCGGAAGTGATACCAAGGATTCACATCCGCTATCATTTACTACACATGATACTGTATAAATCATGTATTTGACAAAAAACGCTAACTCAACAAATAAGCGAGATAAATGCTGGTTCATTTAAAAACAGACACCCTGTATATATATATATATATATATATATATATATATATATATATATATATATATATATATATATATATATATATATATATATATATTCTTTATCCTAATAAACTATTGAACTTAATAAATTTTTTGTAGGTATTCATTTTATTACGTTAATAAAATCCTAAATTAAGTTTAGCTAAAAGTTAACACGATATTCATTGACTGTTAGGCGATACGAAGTTCTCCGGGTCAGCTAGTAACTAATATTTATTGCAAATGTGCTCTTGAGCAACGTTTAATAGTAAATTTATGTTTGTAGACTTGTTGTTTTCAATTGGTTGATTGGCATTGCTGATTTGTAAATGGCATTTATAGTTATTTAACAAACTAGTGTGTTAATGAGGGCGATTAATAATTGAGACATTTTAACGCGTGAGAGAAGCGAACGCGTTAATTGTTGAGATTATTAATCGCCTATTAACACATGAGTTAGTTACAATATTTTTCCGTTGCGTTGGTCATACCTTTTTAATTTGAAATTTTTAAATTTTATTCTGTGGCGACACAACATACATAACTTTTGCAGTTCCATTTATCCAATACTCCTGTAATATTTCATTAACAGCCACACCAAACCTTCAAAATATATTTCACCCTCAAGTCCTTCCGCCTAGCGATATCAGCTCTATTCCGAGAACCACACGTGTGAACTACATGTACACTTTTCTAGGAAACACTTGTGTTCTCGCGGATAGAGTCGCTTCTCAACCCAAGCCAATAATCTGCATTAGTTCATCCGACGCCCTTCGACTTGTCACCCCGCGCGCGACGTTCATCAAGCATTATTATATTCATTTAATTATTTGTGTTAACCATCTCTCAATAAATATTATTATTATTTTCTATATTAATTTAATTTGTGTGTCAATAAATATATTTTCTATATTCGTTTCATTGAATAAATATAATTGTTTTATTAAACTCATTTTCCACACGCTCCTGCAATTCCATAATAAATTAGGTTAGTACCGCTTTAAATGTTCACCACAATTGTATCGACAACAATGGACAACTCAACAACAACAAACGAACAATCAACTGTTTTCTTTAATGATACTCATTAATAAACGATCAACGGAAAAAAATTAAAACCCCATTAATGATATCACTATAATATTTACGATATTATTAATTTTAGATTCTAACCATTATGGCATAGCAGGATGGTATACATTACAGGCAGTAAAACAGAACCTTATTGGACTAAGTTTTTGTAATACGTCACCATTTATGACTCCTACTAGAGGTATTGAAGTAAGTATTAAAATTATTTTTATTATTAAAAATATAACCTAATGGTGCGCAGACTCTCGGACCAGTTAAAAAAATTCATTTTCCCACAGGGCCACCTAGGTAAAATAGCAAAAATTTTGTATTTGAAAGTGTAAGTAAGTGGCAGGGTTAAAAACCAAACCAAACCTTTTATTTCACAAACTAGCTGTACCCGGTCACGCGTTGTTGTGGCTGATCTGGTTAAATGGAAAAGAAAGAAAACGTTTCTAATATGTTTAATTTCACAATTCCCCGCGAAAGCGGGGCGAATTCCTCTTTCCTGCGAAGAAAGAAACTGGATTTTTTTACTAATTGAGGCACGTAGTGCTGAATATCCTGAAAATAAGCCCCACGTCACCTGAGAGAATTTCCTTGTCCCGCGAAGAGGCTTCAGTAATTAATTAATTAGGATTAATCAAAATGCTTCCTAAAACACTTAAATTATAATTTTCTATTTCTGGTATAGTAAATTTTCACTTTTAAATTTCAAAACTAAAGAAAAATTATGATTTTTTTGAAATTTCATAAATGGGTCACTCCAAAATAGAAAAAGGGCCACAGCTTGTGGCCCACAAGTAACCACTCATTTATTGAATATGTTGGTATACTTAATCTTTATAAAGCACATATAAAATTATGAATACAATTTAAACCTCTCAAACCTCAAAACTAATTTAGGCGTTGGCATAATTTTATATTTATTTCATATCATTAACAACCACTTGATACATCATATTATGTAGTTGTTTCAGTAAAGTAAATATAATTTAGTTTAAATAACAAGCAAAATTAATATGTAATGCAGTCCTACTCCAGCTTATGTTTAAACAACTCAAATTAATGTCAAATTCAAAACCAGTGCTAGCATATTGCAACGCCTCTGTTGAAAAAAATACCAGAATTCCCGAATTCACTCTCGAAGTGAAAACTAGCAGCATGCAAGCATCGAGTTGAAGTGCAATTCAGGTCCGAAGTACGCAGACTTTAAGGCGCTACACTTGTTGACTGCAATATTTTTACAATAGAATCAGAAATTACGATTCTGGCTATATTACTGAAAACAAAAATCTGAAATTTTACATGAGTAATGACAAAGTATTGTTTAATTGAAAAATTAGTACAATATATTATTGCGACAACAATTAGAGAAAATAAGAATTAATTTTTGCTTATTAATATTACCAATAGTGGCTTTATTAATGCCTATTAATTATTCTTGTTTTAAATAGTCGATTCCTTGCATTGGTCGACGACCAATGGTCGTAAGAGTGCTATGAAAAGATTTTTTCCGTATCCATGGATATAATTGATTATTTACCTTATTTAGTTTAACAATTGCTGGTAAATATGAAAAATAATTAACGTAATAAAAATGGGCGGGTTTTTCCGTTCAAGCGTATGACGCGACATCTACTGATAGAATTTATTATAAAAATTATTTTAAAAAAACGAAAATTAGACATTTGAAATTTGACAATTTGAGGTTACGTGTCAAAAAGATAAGTACACAGTGCATACACACAATTATTATTGTGTAATCTTTTGGAATGATAGCACTTTATTGTTGCCAATTAATTTAATGAGCAAATCAATATTACAAAAGAAGTATTTATTATTCATACTGTAAGTTAACATTTATTTATAGAAAAATGTATTACCTAATGTCAGAATTTTTTGTTATTATTTTTAAGGTACATGTTGCCATTGCCATGGTTTTCGTTTCTGAGTTGTGAAAGGAAAGCGACACAGTTTCACAGGATTGTATTCTATTTTACAAAATTAACTAATTTTCTTTAATACGTAGTACGTACTTCTCACATCTCACGAATGCGGAAAACAAGAATCTAACGATATATTACATCCCTCAGCTTTTACTGCCCTTGCTGCCTTCGCTTATGACGCAGTATAGGTACTATTTCGTCAAAAACATTGCACAACTGGTTAAAAAAAAATATTTAAAAAATTGGCAAAACTATTTTTACTCATTTATTACCAAGACTATCCAGTATTTCAAAATATAGGTTCATAGCACTCTAGAGTCATCTTTTAACTAAAAATATATAAAATATGAATAGTGTAGGTGTTATAGTAGGGGCACAATGTGTAATATAACGACATAACGAGGTCACTTTTTCACTATATTTTTGTCACAGTGTACAGCCTTAATGGTTGTAAATGCAATAGTTGATTAATCAATAATTTAGGAGTTAATTACAATTTTACACCAGTTTAAAATTGTGTTAGGATAAAATTTGGATGTAAATGTACATTTTATGATGTGTAAAATTATTATTTTTGCTTTTATATAATAAGGAAAACATAAATTTTAGGCGGCGTTAGGAACTAATCCGATATCATTTGCTGCACCTGCTTGCAATTCCGATTCTTTTGTGCTCGACATGGCTACAACGTCAGTGGCCGTGGGTAAAATTGAGATTCAGTGTCGAAAGGGTGAAGCGATTCCTGAGGGCTGGGCACAGGACGATAAGGGTAATATCACTACGGATGCCACAGTAGCTTTCAATTCGGCCGCACTTATGCCTCTCGGTGGAGCAGAAATCAACTCCGGCTATAAAGGATTTGGACTTGGGCTAATGGTAGAGGTTTTGTGTGGTATTATGAGTGGTGAGTAGATATAAAGAATAATCCTGCGTTTTAATCAATAATTTAGGAGTTAAGTTAAAAATTTACGGTACTTAATACTTTCTCATGAAAACGATAGAATACATAATTATTTTCAAATACATTATTTAAATATTTAATCGTATCATCAACTGTTATTACCTTTTAATATGCAACATTATTTATTGATAATTATCAACAACATAATACGTTAGTTACTTATAATACGTCTAAGTCCAGTCAAAATAGGAAAAATGACGGTTCAAAATCCGAAAGTTTTGAAACTTTGTAGCATTGTTCGGGAAGGTCTAGTAATGAACCGTAGGTGGTGAGCGATGGCGGGGGACCACAAAATGGCTGCCAAAATCTGGTTTTTCTATAATATCTCGTTATCGCTGCATTGTTGAGTACAAGTACTTTTTACAAAGTTGTAGAGAATAAAATTTACTACAACTTTGATATAAAACAATTTTATTCCAGATGAATGGTTCGCAAGTTATTAGTCCAGGCAGAATTGTATTTTCGTGTAGATTGATTGTTAAAATTGTTTTGTTTGTGGGATGTTGTTAAGAATAGTCTATTAATTAAAATTTAACTTGTCGCCATTTTTACTTGTACGTAATGCGACCGCTATCATGCAAAATGGCGGTCGATTTTGAGTTTTTGTCGCTTTTCTCGAAAATGGATAAAATTACGAGAAAAACTGTTATATGACATTGTAGAACACAAAATTCTCTTTAAAAAGGGTTGTAATCAATTTTTATGTAAGTGGTGTAGTTTTCGAGAAAATCGAGATATATTTATATAATTTTCAATTATTTTAAATATGTTCGTTATTTTGTCTCCTTGTAAAAAAATGGCTGTAATTTTTTAATGAATTACAATATTGACCTGCGGTTTCCTGCATACGATTGCAGTAATATTTCTCTATTTGGAGTATTATTTTCCAAGTTTGGTGAGCTTTGGTTTAGTCATAATTTAAATATATATTCCGACGAAGTATAAATATATTTTTGAATTTTACAAGTTTTTTTGTGTTTAATCAACTGTCATTTCTAAACGGATTGAGATATCGACTTCGGGTTTTCAGCATTCGATTCCTTGGACATTTTTCTATTAGACACATTATTCTAATTTTTGTTGTAGGGTCTGGGTTCAGCAGATATTTAAAGATTTTCTCGGAGAGAAAACAAAGAAATTTTAGAATTTCATTTTTTGTTTGTGTTTAATCAACTGTCATTTCTAACAGGATTGAAATTTCGACTTCGGGTTTTCAGAATTCGATTCCCCAGACATTTTTCTATTAGACACATTATTTTTAAAATTTTTGAAAATGTTGGGTTTAGAAGATATTTAAAGATTTTCTCCGAGAGAAAACAAAGAAATTTTAGAAATTTATTTTTTTGTTCTGTTTAATCAACTGTCATTTCTATACGGATTGAGATATCGACTTCGGGTTTGCAGCATTCGATTCCTTGGACATTTTTCTATTAGAAACATTATACTATAAATTTTTGAGAGTCTTGGGTTTAGCAGATATTTAAAGATTTTTTCAGAGAGAAAACAAAGAAATTTTAGAATTTCATTTTTTTATTGTGTTTAATCAACTGTCATTTCTAAACGTATTGAAATAATATAGACTACGGGTTATCAGCATATTTTAAGATTTTCTCCGAGAGAAAACAGATAAATGATAGAAATTTATTGTATTTTATACCCACGCAATGGTAATATTTTACATCAGAAGTAAACAAATTTCTTCCTCTCGGGCATGTATAATTTAACATGCAGTTGGGATATTTTTTCTGATAATTCATCGACAATTGAAAATATAGTAATAAAAGGTTATAATTTTAGTTTATAAAACCAATAGGTATCTTACTTTTGGAATTTATCATTTGATAATAATAATTAATAAAAATGATTATAATATAGACATAAGTATTTAAATAAGATTTGCGCCCAGTTGCGACCTCCCTCCCCGTCCTCTAACGACGACCCTGAATAAAACATTCCTCTGAAAATAGGGCCAATAAAAGCTCTATAAACGATTTACGAAAAACTATTTTTTTGGTAAATTTTGTATTTTTGCGATAATTTATAATAAATATTTTTAATTTCTAACCTCACCTCACCTCATATTGTATATGACCTTTCGGGCGTTTCTTAAAGATAATTTAATTATCTTTGTTTTTTATTTGAAAATTTTTTTAAACGCGGAACCGTTAAGGAGTTACAGTAAAAAAAACTGTTTTGGTTGCCATTTATCTAAGATGGCGGTCGTATTACTCAAAAGTAAAAATGGCGACAACCTTAATTTTAATTAATAGACTATTCTTAACATCATCGCGCAAAAAAAACTATTTTAACATTCAATCTAATTTAACAGACATTTTTCTATCCAAATTAAAAAATTTCTCTTCGACAAAACCTTTAAATTTTGGCTTAACCAAGGCCTATACAAAATTTTAATATAATACAATATTATAGGAAATTGTCTAAGAAATTCAATTCCGGCAACCGGAAATCGATATCTCAATAATAATTGGTTTATAATATAGAGCTGATTAAACACAAGAAATTTTTAAAATGCCAAAATTTTACCATTTTCTCTTCGAAAAAAAACATTACATTTTAGCTTAACCAAGGGCTATAAAAAATTAATATAATATATGTAGAAATGGGTTTCTCAGAGTCCTCTAGTGGTGCGACCGAGAGTAAGTGAGCGAGAGAGAAAAAACAAGAGTGAGACGCGAATAAGACGTGAAGACGTGAGAAAAACGTGTGTATACTTAAAGACGGTAAATGAAAAATACTTACTATTATACTAATTATTCAATTTATACAATCTTATCTGTGTAATTAATAATACAAATTATACTTTGTTTAAATCTTAACTCAAAGTGTTTTATTTTAACAAAGAATAACCCTACAAATTGGGAACTCGTCCGAGATTAACTCGAAGTGAATGTTTGTTCGTGTATTTGTTAATAACAAATAACAATAAACTGTACCTAAAAGTGATACTTAACTAAAAACATATTCCTAGACAAAGAGTACAAAGTGACATTCAAGCGTACAGCTGACAGCCGAGCCATTGTTGTGTGTGTCAAACGGTGTGAAGTTAGGAACTCAGTGGCGTATCAACTTAAATTTCATTTTTCGTTTAAAAAGAAATAACGATAAAAATACTTAAAACATGACAACGTTAAGTGACATTGAAACTATAACATTACAAATGGTAAATCTAAATCAGTGAAAGTACTGTATACAATCGTGTTCGGTGATGCATTAGCGCGATTAAATAGAAGTAAATTAAAAAAGTTCAGTGGATTTAGTTATGGTGTGGGTACGGAAGAGTACAATTTAAAAATAGACGAAATAAAAAATAACGCAAACATTGCAGACTTAATATCAGCGTGTCATGTGCTAAATATTTGTTTTGAAGGCAACAAAGACGATATTGCACAAAGGATTTTGTCCTTTTTGTGCAACATAGAAGAAGAGAAAGAAGAAGACGTTGAAGAAGAAGAAGACGACGACGAAGAAGACGGGAATGAAGACGAACGAGACGATGACGAAGATGATGTAAGAAGTACTAGAAGTCAACGCAAAAAAAATAAAAAAGACAACTAGAGCCATGGAACGGATGAATTTAAATTTTCGAGATGTAGAAGATTCTATTCGGCGTTTTAATGGAAAAGATGGATATCCGATTGGAAAGTGGCTGGAACAATTTGAGGAAATAGCAGAATTGATGAGTTGGAACGATTTGCAAAGATTAATATTTGCAAAAAAATCATTAGATGGATTAGCAAAATTATTAGTCCAAGGTGAAAAAGGTATTACGTCTTGGTCAAAATTAAAGACGCTTCTAAGAAAAGAATTTGAAGTCAAAGTCAGTAGCGCCGATATTCATAAACTCTTAATGAATAGAAGAAAAAATAAAGAAGAATCTGTCCTAGAGTATGTATTGGTTATGAGGGAAATAGGCAGTCGCGCAAATATTGAAACAGAAGTGATTATCCAATACATAATAGATGGGATAACTGATGATCAAAATAATAAAATAATACTCTACGGGGTGAGAAACTTTGAAGAGTTTAAAGGAAAAGTCAAACTGTATGAATCAATTAAAACTAAAACCAAAGTCGAAATGAAGTACGAAAAGAAAGATTCCCAAGGAATGAAGAACAAGTTTAAACCTAATACACCTAAGACGAATGAAGAAAAGAATCAAAATGTAGAAGTACGTTGCTATTCGTGTGGGGAAAAAGGTCATAGATCTAGAGAGTGTCCTTCCAAAGGAAAAGGTGTAAAGTGCTTCAAATGTAATGGTTTTGGGCACATTGCTTCAAAATGTACAACAAATACTTTATCTGAGCCTAAAAAAGAAAATACTACGCAAATAATTCATACGACACCAGAACTTAGTATGATCGTACAAGAACCTGAAGACAGGATGCATAAGAAGATAGAAATACAAAATGAAATCATATTGTTAGAAACGTATGAGATAATAAGTTGTTTTGCTTAATTTATTACTTGAAGTTGTATGTAATCATGTTAATTATTGAAGCATTTCTGAAATCCCGAACTTTATGTAAGTTGTTTTTCGTTATATTTAATTGATGTTATGTTGTTACAAATACGAACCGCTGGCAGTCGGGATGGTTTGACCGAGAGTCAGTATCCATCGCGCTTGCGATCGAAACAGCCGTTCATTGTCTTAGTTTTCTTTAAATAAAGCGTGTGTTACGATTATTCAGGTTTCTTTATTTCTGGTTCCTTTTTCCTCGTTGTAAATACCAGAAGTGAAGTTTTGTGTTTTTTTTTGTGGTTTTCTAAATTAGTTTCTAACATCAGAAGTGGGATTACAATCCATAACCACAGAAGCGGTTTTACTGACGACCCCATGATGGATGCTCTGGATACAGAGTTAAACAACTTCATCAAATCACTGAAGACGACATCCGAGTATGTAGTTCTGCCTGTTTTCCGATAAGATGTCATTGCAGTGAGGTAATGGTTTGCTTTAGTAAGTAATGATGCTGAATTTGAGTGAACAGACCGTCAGATCTGGTAAGACAAGGTTGATTTTAATTCGTGTTTCAAATATGATTTTATATGTAATCAGTAACGTCCGAAATTAGGAGACCTTTTAACGTAAATTTGTAGATGTTTGTCACAAAAGAAATTTTGAGCGGTTATTCTCAAAGCCCAGAGGACGCTGTTAAAAAAAAAACACGTGAATTAGGTATAGACTACCGCTAGCGATCTTCACAAAAAAAAAGTATGCCCGGTTTAATTTGTTTTTTGTTCGATTATGGAATGTCAACACGATGGAAGCAATCATGCAAACATTCTCAAACTTAATGAATCCGTAACAACAATAGTCGCGATAGTTCTGAAATTTATTATGAAAACAATAAATGTTAGGAGTGTCAAACTAGGTCGTATTATAACTAGAAGTCTCTGCCGAATACAATTTACGCGAAACAATCGTAATTTGAAAAAGTGCCGTAAGAATGTTAACAATTATTGTCAAACTGGAAAATCTTTAAAAATTGAATAATGTAGTAAATATTGATGATTCAAATGATCTTTAATCATTAATACAGGACCTGTCGTCTCTAATGTGTAATTGCTATTTCTTTAGGCTTCAACATAAAATTAAACCGTTCTTTGCAAGTTATTCAGTACACCAGAGTTAAAGCAGTCGATTATATTTTTGATGAAGTTACCAACCTCATTTTTGTTATTGTCCAAAATGCTTTTCTTGATTGCGATGTAATAATTTGATGCAATCTATGTGCCGACACCGAGCTTAGATAAATCACTGACCACTCAGGTACCCATGTTGTACGTAATAATATTGCAGAATTTCTTGCTTTTGCTGAATAATTAATTGATGTATTTGATCAACATCTATCTGTATTTATAGCTTTTATTCCGTCTTTCCGATACAAAAGCAGTAGTGGTTTATTCACAGTAAATAACAATTCTACCTCCCCTTCATATCTGTTACACTAACGATTTGATTGTTACCTCCGTACCATCTATCAGACCATGAACGCGAGGTAGTCCGCAGTATTATAAAATACTTCTTTATGGTACTATTCGTGGAAGCGAATCCTTTTGTCAGCCTTATTCTCCGTGTGCGTAAAAGGAAAGGGCACGTACCGAATGTACTTTGACTACCGCAAGACCAACACATTAGTAAAGATTGTTATCCGCTTTCACGTACAGAAAACCAACTATATCTTTTAAGCCAAACCGCCTTTTCACTTACGCGATATGTTTTTGAGTTTTAACCAGATATGTCTCATCAAGAATCAATTTACAAAAACGTTTTACCTTTTTACTTGTTTTAAAAACATGATGGGACTAAGGAATTAATTATTTTAGTAAAAGAAAAAGTACTGAAGAAAATTCCATTAAAATAAATTCTTGCAGTTGTGAACTATTTCAAAAAGATTTTTACGAATATTTACTTTAATGTTACAATCCACAGTTACTAAGAAAGATATCCTGCCCAGTATAGCACGTTAGTGGACATTATGGAAGATTTCGATATCACCATCGTTTATATCACAGGCAGCCCACTGCCAAATGTTGATTTTCTTATTTGCAACCTAGTTGTTGTACGACATGTTACTGCTATTAAGATACAAAAAAGGGTCGACTACACTTGTCGCGTTATATTGTCCAAAACGGTGTTTTACATTACGTTAAAATAACCCCCGAGAGCAGTTCCCTAAACCACTTTGTGTCTTGTCAAAGTCGACTAGAATTATTACAGATATTCCATAATGAACAATGTTATAACGAGTTCGCGAAGATAGTTGATTTAACTCAGAAAATTTTTGTTCCCCGTTTATGCAATTTTGTTGAAAAGTTATATTAAATACTGTCTCATTTGTGCTATTAAGGCGATGTCGACGGTCTGCTGCCACGGAGTTAGGGTGTTTTCAATTATTGTCAACATAAGATTAATCATTCCAGATTGATTCATTAGATTCTTTAGTCATAGGAGAATGTATTGCAATAAACAAAAATTATTTTTATAACCAATTGTGGACGTAGCGAGGGAACTCGCATTTTCGCCACCTCGCAAACGCGTTCCCTAACAGTACCCACAATACTTTGCAAATTTTAACCTGCCCAGGTTCAAAAGATGTTTTGAAAGTGAGAAAATGTAATGAATGAGTTGCAGCAGTTGATTTAGTTTTCCAACCGAAATATTTGCAAAACTGCAAATGTCGGTAATCACGCCGCCGACTCCACTTTAAGGAGATACGTACTGGCCAGCTACAAGTTTAACTTACGTACGTGCTGCCGCGGATTATTTAAATCCACTAACCCCGGCTCCTAAACGGGATAAACACATTCTTATTTTTAATCGATGCATATACGAAATATTGTTACTCACTTGGTGTATCATATCACCATAAAACACCGGATATGTATCGTTCGAATGGAATTCAAGCGATGTGCACAATCATAAACCTAATTAGAACCGATATAAAAATTCAGTCAGAATGGTCGAGCGGTTTGTGGAAAATTCTGTTATTGTTGGAACCTCGCTTACTCAATCTTTGCTAAAGAATTTAAGCTCAGACTTTAAGCTTTTACGTTGCTAAGAACTTGATCATAAAATAGTAAACAAACTACTCGCGGTGCAATAAACACTCACATTTGAATCATAAATAACGCGATAAGATGCAATTTTTAACTAATGACTTTATTTTGTAGAACAGATATATAAAACGATGCAAAATACGAACTTCAGCATGAACTGCAAGGTCTATTTGAAGTGATGGCAATTTTACCAAAACAATGTTATGAACCCAGACGAATGGGCGGAGAAATCTAAACACCAAAGTTATCAAAGGACAATTGCCAGTTTGGTCAACTCAGCTAGTCGCTTTCACTGTACGTGATTGAACTACCAGACCAATAATACGAGTAAAAAAATATGGTGCAGCTCTCACCCTTTAGTGGAAGAGTTTGCGGACGCTTTGCGTTCAACATTGAAAGCTCTGTGTGACGCTTTGTGTTGACGTTGAAAGATGTAAAAATGGTGCAGCTCTCACCCTTTAGTGGAGGAGTTTGCGGACGCTTTGCGTTCAACATTGAAAGCTCTGTGTGACGCTTTGTGTTGACGTTGAAAGATGTAAAAATGGTGCAGCTCTCACCCTTTAGTGGAGGAGTTTGCGGACGCTTTGCGTTCAACATTGAAAGCTCTGTGTGATGCTTTGTGTTGACGTTGAAAGATGTAAAAATGGTGCAGCTCTCACCCTTTAGTGGAGGAGTTTGCGGACGCTTTGCGTTCAACATTGAAAGCTCTGTGTGACGCTTTGTGTTGACGTTGAAAGATGTAAAAATGGTGCAGCTCTCACCCTTTAGTGGAGGAGTTTGCGGACGCTTTGCGTTCAACATTGAAAGCTCTGTGTGACGCTTTGTGTTGACGTTGAAAGATGTAAAAATGGTGCAGCTCTCACCCTTTAGTGGAGGAGTTTGCGGACGCTTTGCGTTCAACATTGAAAGCTCTGTGTGACGCTTTGTGTTGACGTTGAAAGATGTAAAAATGGTGCAGCTCTCACCCTTTAGTGGAGGAGTTTGCGGAAGCTTTGCGTTCAACATTGAAAGCTGTGTGTGATGCTTTGTGTTGACGTTGAAAGCTGTACAAGTTGGTGAAACTGTCGCCCTTCAGTGGTACAGTTTGTGGAGTGTTGAAAGCTTAGCGCTTTACAGAGTTATTGTAACTGTCGCCCTTTTTGGTACAGTTGTGGACTGTTGAAAGCTATGCGCTTTGCAGTGTTTAACTTATTTGCTTCTTTTTATGTTATTAGGAGCGACTCGGAGAGGTGTGAGAATACATGCAATGGTACGCTCATCTAAATGTTTGACACTTGGTGTTCTGCGATGTGGAGGACAGTAGTTTCGCCTTGCATTGAAGCAGTGTTGAGGAAATGTTATGATGACGACGAATCTACTCGGTCCTTAGCAATCACTTGTTCCCTTTCCGAATTGGAAGAATCGCTTCGAGAGCGAAGCGAATGTCAGAATTGGCCGTGTTAGAAACGTATGAGATAATAAGTTGTTTTGCTTAATTTATTACTTGAAGTTGTATGTAATCATGTTAATTATTGAAGCATTTCTGAAATCCCGAACTTTATGTAAGTTGTTTTTCGTTATATTTAATTGATGTTATGTTGTTACAAATACGAACCGCTGGCAGTCGGGATGGTTTGACCGAGAGTCAGTATCCATCGCGCTTGCGATCGAAACAGCCGTTCATTGTCTTAGTTTTCTTTAAATAAAGCGTGTGTTACGATTATTCAGGTTTCTTTATTTCTGGTTCCTTTTTCCTCGTTGTAAATACCAGAAGTGAAGTTTTGTGTGTTTTTTTTGTGGTTTTCTAAATTAGTTTCTAACAATATTATGTTTGGTTGATACAGGAAGTGACCTAAATATCATAACCAAAAATTGTTTTGAACGTCTGAATATCGCAAAAGTTAATCAGTGTACCAAAACAATACGAGGGTTAGGACTACAGAAGATAACAACATTAGGATGTTTTGAAACCAAAATAAACATCGATGATGAAGAATTTTACACAACTGTACACATAGTGGCTAATAATGTTATTCCATTCAATTTCATTATTGGTAGAGAATTATTAGATAATGCTGACGTTATAATCAATGCAGATGGCGTAAAGATAAAACGAAACCAGAAGAATCAAGATGAAAGCTTTTTGATGGCAATTCAGTGCGATAACGAAGAAGAATTTGACAACCTGCCAGAAGACGTAAAAGAATTAGTAAATAAATATCATCCAAAAGCAACAAAGTCTACGAACATTGAAACAAAAATCATCTTAAGCGATGAGATGCCAATATACCAACATCCCCGAAGATTGTCCCAACCTGAGCAAAAGGAAGTAGATAGACAGATACAAGAATGGTCAGATAGCGGCATAATAAGACCTAGTACTAGTAAAAAAGAAAAATGGCGACACTAGAATTTGCATAGATTATCGGAGAATCAATAAGAAAGTAATAAAAGACAGATATCCTCTGCCACTAATAGAGGATCAGATCGATAAATTACAGAATGCAAAAGTATTTACGACTCTCGACTGTGAAAATGGGTTCTTTCATGTACCTGTTGCTGAAGAAAGTAGAAAATACACATCTTTTGTAACACCCAGAGGTCAGTATGAATTCCTGAAAACACCTTTTGGACTGTGTAACTCGCCAGCTTCCTTCCAACGGTTTCTGAATCATATTTTCAAAGACTTCATTGAGCAAGAGATTGTCCTACTATACATGGACGACATAATAATACCGTCTGTTGATCGTGAAGAAGGCCTTACTAAATTAAAAAAGGTTTTAAATCGTGCAGCCGAGTATGGTTTAAAAATAAAATGGAATAAATGCCGATTTCTACAATCAAGAATCGAATATTTGGGATATGAGATAGAAAATAATAAAGTATCTCCATCTAAAACTAAAATTAAAGCCGTACTAAATTATCCAAAACCCACAACTCTCAAGCAAATTCACAGCTTCTTGGGGCTCACCGGATATTTTAGAAAATTTATAATGAACTACGCGCAACTAGCTAAACCATTAAGTGATCTACTAAAGAAAAATGAATCGATCGTATTCGGTATGGAACAAGAAAAATCCTTCGAAACATTAAAACAATGTTTAATAAACGAACCGGTATTAGAAATTTATTGTCCCGCAAGAAAGACTGAGTTACATACGGACGCTAGTAAGCATGGCTACGGAGTAGTGATGGGTCGTTCATGAACGAGTCGTTCAAAATGAACGACTCATTTTAGTGTGCCGTGAACGAACGACTCTTTAGTTCGTTCAGTACGGCACACCAGTTCACACTAGCACCGTGCTAGCTCCGCTCACAACTCCGCTCGCTGAACGCAGAAAGACGAACGAGTGCGAGTGGAATGAACGAAACGAACGAAACATACAGACAGCGCACGGTACATAACATATTTCAGAGCACTATTGGCTTGACTGAGTGCAGTGTATTCTGAGAAGAATGCATGCGTTTCTGTTGTACGGCCAACAATGAAAATAATCAACAATATGGGAAGTGGGAACAATGTAGGACTGGACAACAACAACAAACGTTTTGTTAAATTTGTTGAACATTCTTCAAAATGTTGCCAGGCAGTACTCCTTTTGCTAAATTTTTATTTTGTTTATTTTCCATTGTCAATATACATATACAACAACTATAAGCAACACAACTAACAACTAAAATGCTCAGGTTCAGGTTCATACAGTTTGGCACATGTGCACATGCCACATAGCATATGCACACACGGCGAGCGCACAGTGCTGTGAGCTGTGAGCATGTGCAGAGCAGCTCAGCTGAGCAGCACACTAGCACGGTGTCATTTGAAACGCACAGTGCTCTTTTACAGAGTCGTTCGAATGAACGACTCAGTGTGAACGACTCACTTTACTGAGCGGAGCGAAATGAACTGACTCACTAAAAATGAACGAAAGACCCATCACTACTACGGAGCTATATTACTGCAATAAAACAACGAAGATGGTCGTATGCATCCAGTTTATTACTTCAGTAAAAAAACTACTGACGCGGAACAAAAATATTCGAGTTACGAGCTGGAAGTTCTTGCAATTATCGAAGCTCTCCAAAGATTTCGAGTGTACCTTTTGGGCATAGACTTTAAAATTGTAACTGACTGCTCTGCCTTTGAAATGACAATGAAGAAAAAAGATTTAACAACAAGAGTTGCAAGATGGGCTCTTTTGCTGGAAGACTTTAATTACAAGATAGAGCATCGTTCAGGTGAGAGGATGCGGCACACAGACGCATTAAGCAGAAGTCCAATTTCATTAATAATCAAGGCTGAAGTTACAAACAGGATCAAGAATTTACAAGAAGAAGATGAAGAGATTAAAGTATTAATAGAGCTGTTGAAAACAACCCCCTATGACACCTACGTAATTGAACATGGATTACTACATAAAGAATATGAAGGAAGATCTTTATTAGTTGTTCCTAAGAAAATGCAAAATGAAATTATTAAAGTAGCACATGAAAATGGTCATTTCGGTATGAAGAAAACAGAAGAGATAATAGTTCGAGAATACTGGATACCCAAATTAAAAGACAAAATAAGTAGTTTAATAAAAAGTTGCATACCATGCATACTTGCCGAAAAGAAGAGAGGAAAACAAGAAGGTTATCTACATCCACTTGTTAAAGGTGATCTTCCTCTAGATATCTACCACATAGATCATCTAGGACCTTTACCCTCAACCAGTAAAGGATACAAGTATGTTTTATTTTAACAAAGAATAACCCTACATATATATTATAGGAAATTGTCTAAGAAATTAAATTCCGGAAACCGGAAGTAGATATCTCAATTAGTTCAGAAATTATAGTAACAAAATCACAAAAATTTAAAAAAATAATTAAAAATTATTTATATACTTTTTTTTAAATGTTGCTATACAAGGGTCACCAAAATCTGAAATTTTTAATTTGGATAGAAAAATGTCTGTTAAATTGAATATTTCAAACCGGAAGTCGATATGTTCATCTGTTTGAAAGTTACAGATGCATTAGGAAAAATTCAACATTTTTGCAAATAGCAATCAAAACGCTCCGCTTATCTTTATCATAATTTGCGAACCATTGATCTGGGGAAAAATTGTTTTATATCAAAGTTGTAGTAAATTTTATTCTCTACAACTTTGTAAAAAGTATTTGTACTCTACAATGCAGCGATAACGAGATATTATAGAAAAACCAGATATTGGCAGCCATTTTGTGGTCTCCGCGCTCCCGCTCACCACCTACGGGTCAGGACTTTTGATATGTTCATTACTAGACCTTCCCGAACAATGCTACAAAGTTTCAAAACTTTCGGATTTTGAACTGTCATTTACCCAAAATTATCCTTCATTGACTGGACTAGTTAGATACTTGTAATTCATTAGTTACTGACTCAATACGTTAGAGTTGAAAAAAATTTATAATGTTTGCTTGAAATAGGATACATTTTTTTGCGAATTTAAAAAAAATATATATTTGTTTCATGATCAGGATGTCGTACGGTATACAGGTGGTGTTCATTTTAAGTGGCGCACCTCCTGCGCACCATTGCTATCTCGAGAAGTATAAGAGCTACGAAGTTTGTTAAATTAACAAACAATTTCAATTTTACATGCCTATTTTAATGAACGAAGCAATTTTTTTTAGACCAGTGGTTCTCAAATTACGGGGTGCAACTTTCTTATTTCAAATGGGGACCTATTTTTTATTCGCTTATTCAATTCAGCATTTTTTCTCTGAATTCGACGAGATAGTAGTTTCATACCCTGGTATAACAAAAACATGAGAAAAACGCAATTGAAAATTATGATAATTTAATTAAAATCTGATTGTTACAAGAGTGCTATGGAAGAAAACAAATGAATATTTGTTTCATATTAATTGTTATTTGTAAATGAAAAAGATTCTTTGATTTTAATCAGAAGATCAGGACCGCTACTGAGTGTATGAGTTCAGGGTACTAAGTATTTAGTAGGGTGTAAGGTGGCGGTAACTACGAACACGTGTTTCGACCTTATTTGGTCTGATCAATGTAGTATAGGTACTATAATCTTTTCTACTAACAACTAATGTGAAACAAAATATTCAATTGTTTTCTTCCATAACACTAACTACCAATCAGATTTTAATTAAATTATCATAATTTTCAATAGCGTTTTTCTTATGTTTTTGTTATGCAAGGGTATAATAAAACTAATATCTCGTTGAATTCAGAAAAAAATTCTGAATCGAATAAGCAAATAAAAAAATAGGTCCCCATTTAAAATAAGAAAGTTGCACCCCGTAGTTTTAGAACCACTGGTCTAAATTATTATTTTTTCGTTCATTAAAGTAGTCATATAAAATAGAAATTGTTTGCTAATTCAATCAACTTCGCAGCTCTTATATTTCTCGAGTTAGCAATGGTGCGCCACTTAAAATGAACAGCCTATTTTTCCCCTAAGTTGTGAAACATCCTGTATTTGTATAATAAGTAAAAAGAATTAAGTTAGTATAGCGTGCGGTCTTGTGCTAGCCACATCAGATTTGGTGAAAAACTGTTATATAAGAAAATGTAGCTTACAAAATTCTCTATATGATATTATATTCTTAACGATTTTCATTAAGGGGGTTTTATCGCTCAGCGCTGTTAGATCACAAATCCTCGTTATTTCAGATATCCGCGCTGACAGCCTATGTTTTATGAGCACATGTTGTCTCTATTTATCTAATTGCTATGTTTCGCTCCATTCATGTTTAGAAAATTCTCAATTTGATTGGCTAGCGCGCATGCAATTTTTAAATTTATTTAACAAATTACTCGACTACTATTTGAAAATTTTATATAATAATGTGATATAAACATTTAAATTTACAATGCAATCAAACTTACGAAGAGTTTTTCTCAGAATTATTGTTATTTAATTGTTTATAAATAATAATAATAACAATTTTAAAAATTCGACAACGTAGCTAGATTTTTACTGCCTTTATCTTTATACGGTATTTTTTTTAGATTTATAGGATTACTAGGTTGGGAGTAATTTGTTAAATACTTTTTTACTGTGATAAAAGCCCCTTAAGTGTCACAGATTTCGAGAAAATCGTGAAAATATATTTCGAACATTTTAATATTTAAATATTTTTATTCGTTCAAAGGTTACAGTTCATTAAACACAATAAATACAAAAAACTAAAAAGTTTCTAAATTTGTAAATTTTTCAACTTTCTCTCGCAGAAAATTGATATTTTAGCTTAATAAACGTTCCAAAAAGTTTTTTAAAATAATGTATCTTATAGAAAAATGTTCGTAGAATTTAATGAAAGAAACCAGACGTCATTATTTTTATTCGTTCAGAAGTTAGTTTATTAAACACAAAAAGTAGAAAAAATTTGTTAACTTTTATTCGGAGAAAATCTTTAAATTTTATTTTATTATTAAAATTATTTTTTTAAACATAACATTTAGAGAAATGTTCGGAGAATTTATTAAAACAAACCGAGAGATAATACTCGTATATTTATCCATTAATAGATGACAGCCGTTTTCATGTAGGGAGACATAATTTCGACTTGGTTTTTAATGATTGAAATGTTCGAAATACATTTTCATGATTTTCTCGAAAACTACCACCTACATGAAAATCATTAAGAATCTATCTTATAGAGAATTTTGTGATCTACATTTTCTTATGTAACAGTTTTTCACCTAAAACGAACAGTTTGTGAGATAAATGCGTCAAACTGATTTTTACGCAATTTTCGTCCGCCATCGTGAATTTGGGCCCAAGGAGTGAGCATTCGAGCAAATATCATAAATCTAGGCGTGTTCAGCGGGTTTCAAAGCATATGAGACAACCTGGTAATCAATTGTTACATGATTTGCCTCTAGGAGGTATATTTTCTAAAAAAAATTCTAGTCTGTAATGCAATTCAAATGGACTATATTTTTTATTATTACTTATAGGATCAAGATACGGACCAAATATTAGAAAATGGGGTACACACATGGTAGATGAGGCAGATCTGGGTCAATGCTTCATTGCTGTGGACCCAAAGTGTTTTGCTCCAGATTTCCAAGGTCGAATGAGTGATATAATGGACACAATTAGAAATATGCGCCCCGTAAGTAAATATTAAAATTATTGGTTATATTTCGTAGTTAGCTGTTCATGAGAGCTGTCTAATAGTTCACAAGTTTCATCACAAGGGTCACAAGCTACTCATATTTTTTACGTATTTTATGCAAATTTTGTTGTGACCTTTTCTGAGAGACCATCTCAGATAATTATGTTTTATTCTTCGGCCATAGATTCCTTAGACCCTGCATGCAATTATTAGTTATGAAACCGATGGTGGCCGGCCACATGCGCAATTGACAAAAACCCATAGGACAAATGCCCAAAGACAAATACCCATGCAGACAATTGCGCACGCGGACAAAAGCCCATGTGTACAAATGCTTACGGGTACAAATGCTCATGCGAACAATTGCCCACGCAGACAGAAGCCCACGTGTACAAATGCTCATGGGTATAAATGGTATAAAAGCCCATGTGTACTAAAGCCCATATGTACAAATGCTCATAAAATTATTTTTTCTCATCGGTATATTCTAAACCGTTGTGCTACATATTTACCATTCTATTTTTACCACTTCAACTTTTTCCACAGCATTTTTACCACCATTCTTTTTTACCGCTATCCTGTTTACCTGTTTTACCGTTAACCCATTTTTTACCACTCAATTTTTACCACTCCAACTTTTACCTCTGCATTTGTACCACACTATACTTTTTACCGCTATTTCGTTTTACCACTAATACATTTTTACCACTCCGTTTTTACCCATTACAACTTTTACCACCATACTTTTTACCGCTATTCCGTTTTACCATTAATAGTTTGTTGGACTATAGTACGGTTTTGTTAGTGTAGTAAATACCAAAACCGAGTTTGTGGGGTACTAGTACGGTTTTGTTAGCTTTGTTAGTGTAGCAAATACCAAAACCGAGTTTGTGGGGCTCTAGTACGGTTTTGTTAGCTTTGTTAGTGTAGTAAATACCAAAACCGAGTTTGTGGGGCTCTAGTACGGTTTTGTTAGCTTTGTTAGTGTAGTAAATACCAAAACCGAGTTTGTGGGGATCTAGTACGGTTTTGTTACTTTGTTGGTGTAGTAAATACCAAAACCGAGTTTGTGGGGCTTTAATACGGTTTTGTTAGCTTTGTTAAAAAATCTGACGTGGCCATCACACAACCTTCCGCCATATCTAGACTTTAAACAGAAATGTATACGTACAATCCGGTGCCCATTTAAAATATACAAATAAAAATCTAAAATATTGAAACAGAAATTTGCATCATCTGAATAAAAAGATTCATTCACAGGAAAACTCTTCTGTGCTGAAGCCATCCTCCGTTCAATTACTACATTTAATATCTTACTTATGACATATAGCACTAGTATGTCAACTTGTCACCCATCTCACCTGTCAATATTTTTTACACAGAAACAAAACGTTTTATTTGATAAATTTATTTTTTAAATTTTACTGCAGTTCTTTGATGCTACCAGATAAAGACAATTTTTTTATAACGTAAGTTGCAAATAACTTTGCCTCTTATTCTTATTACAAATAAATACTATATTTATCAAAATTTATATAAATTTTTGACAATTAATCTTTTCAATCTTCAAAAAATATCACTTCCGGTGAAGATATTTGTACCAAAATATAATGGGTTCTTCCAATTTATATACAAATGTTAAATACCAAATATCAAAATTTTTGGGTAATTCGTATTTGAGTTATCCGACTGACAGAAATCCGGCCCTGATCACATACACATACATACATACAGCCATCATCGTGAAACTATCAAAAATGAATTGTAAGGACCCTAATTCGTGCTCATCCACTAAAAACTCACTACCCGATTTTTAGCATGATTCCAATACCTTCCTTTACAGGTAAGCGGAAGGTAAAAAGAGACGGTGGTAAAAATGGATTGGTAAAAAAACACGTTGGTAAATATGTTGGTGGTAAAAATAATTAGTGGTAATAATAAGGACGGTGGTAAAAATGGATTGGTAAAAGAATACGTTGGTAAATACGTTGGTGGTAAAAAATAATTAGTGGTAAAAAGGGACGGTGGTAAAAATGGATTGGTAAAAGTATAATGTTGGTAAAAAATGGATTGGTAAAAGAATTACCAATTTTTACCACCATACTTTTTTACCGCTATTCCGTTTTACCATTAATAGTTTGTGGGGCTATAGTACGGTTTTGTTAGTGTAGTAAATACCAAAACCGAGTTTGTGGGGCTCTAGTACGGTTTTGTTAGCTTTGTTAGTGTAGCAAATACCAAAACCGAGTTTGTGGGGCTCTAGTACGGTTTTGTTAGCTGTGTAGTGTAGTAAATACCAAAACCGAGTTTGTGGGGCTCTAGTACGGTTTTGTTAGCTTTGTTAGTGTAGTAAAAACAAAAACCGAGTTCAGAACAAACGCAGTATAATCATGAAGTTTAAGACATGCCGATGAAAAAATATATTTTTATGAGCATTTGTACATATGGGCTTTAGTACACATGGGCTTTAGTACACATGGGCTTTTGTCCGTGTGAGCAATTGTCCGCATGAGCATTTATACCCATGAGCGTTTGTACCCGTGAGCATTTGTACACATGGGCTTTTGTCCGCGTGCGCAATTGTCCGCATGCGCATTTGTCAATTGAGTATTTGTCTTTGGGCATTTGTCCTATGGGTTTTTGTCAATTGGGCTTCTGAACTGGAACCGAAACCGACAGTTATGACCAAAGTTGTATAATGCGATTTGAATTTTTGATTTAACAAGTGACAGTTCGTGATTCGCAGCATTATTAATATTCAATAAAACACAATAAAAATTTTCCTATGCCCTGTGCTGTGCTTCGGGTTTATTCGTTGCATTCGTGACAGTTCGTTTTAGTTAACTTCTTACACTTCATTATATTAATTATTTTTGTAAAATAATCAAAACATAATAACAACAAAGTCAAATTGTACCAAATCAAATCTAGCATAACCAACAAAACAGCTGTCATAACGTTATAAGACAACACTGTAAGACGACGACAGAACGTGACTTTTTCTTTTACTTTGTATAGCAATCTGTGTTTGTGTGCGACTTATAAAACCCCCGTAACGAAAATGCTATGCGCTGTGATGTGCTAAATTATGTACTGTGCGCTGTACGCAGTTATAAATCCACCTATATTCTTAAAAGTCGTATTTCATCCCTTTTTATGCGGGGTGTTCTTCGGATATCACGGGGTAGACATCGCTTGTGAGAGCCGCCAAGGTTAAGCTATTTATTTTAATTAATTAATGACTTTACTAGAAAACTAATAATTATATATAAAACTATAGGTCTATAGTTTTCTACCTTAGATCTATAGCCTTTTTTGAAAATCGGAGTTACAATCGTTTTTTTAAAGACATCAGGGAAAATATTTTCATGAATGCATCTATTAAATAGATTAGTTACTGGTGCAGCTAAGATGTCAATGACTTGTACAATTAGGTAATTGCTCAAGCCTTATGTGTCAGGATATCTAGAATTGCTCATCGCATGAGTAGATACTGCTAAAGTCGGAAAGCTTGATATTGGACTAGCTATAGACGTAAAGAATTAATTAAATTCATCAGGAGAGATTTTGCAGTCGTTTAATTCATGTTTATTAATATTTCTTTGTAGCGTAAATTAAATACAAATAGGCCGTTGGAAATAATAAAAATTAGCGACATTCTAGAAGTTTTTTCTCTATCAGATTTTTTTGTTGGAAGTCACAAATTAAGATGTATTTTTCACCAAAAAAATTACCCGCAGACATGACATGAACTGGAACACATGAAAAAATGCACTTTTATGCAAATAACTGCATTTTTTGCTATTTTTTCACGTTTTCTATAGATTTTTAAAATTTAATTGACTAAAAAAAGGAAATGCTTGTGGGAAATATTTTATTTTATTATCATTTAACCCTGTAATAACATATACAACAATTTAGAAACCATAAACTGAAAATTTGAATTTCGCGCCAATTCGGTTTATACATCTTGAATTTGTAATTTTTTTTCAACATATTTCTGATAAATTACTGAATAAAAGCCTATTTACAAATTTTCACTGAGATATTTATATTTCCAAGGATAAAGGAGTTATTCAATTTTTTAAATATAATGAATTTTATGCACTATGGGCTAAAATTTTCAGTTTATGGTACAAAAAAATCTTCTTGAATTAAGCCAGTTTTTGATTATTTCCAACGGCCTAAAAACTCCTGTTCCCCGATACCGTGTACAACAAACCACAGGTACGAAGTTACTGACTTCGTGGAGGACTGATAAATAGTGAAAATCTTGCTAATTAATTATTGTTAAAGTAATCGATCTAGTAGCGGATTATTTTTTAAATTAATTTGATCGTTAAGGCAGAAGACAGCAATTTCATTATAACGTAGTAATTTTTTAATCTCAAAGTTTTCTCAAAGTCTAGGGCTTTACCATTTTATCGAATGTGTTGAATTTCGAAGTCCCTGTTTTTATTATAATTTATATAAGTTGTGGCTTTAATATAAAAGATGCTCCGCGAAGCTTGATTGACCGCTTCTAAATTTTAAAAAGTGCGCACGTTCCTTAAATCTAGTCATAAACTTCCTATTTGTCTTAGCTACATAGTTACGCCACAGTCCGCACATTTAAGTTTATAAACACGTAGGTTTATTCACTTTTCTGCACAGCTCGTTTTATTAATTAGAGAGCGGTTTAAAGACGATGTCAATATTTATCTCTGAATCAGTAACTCACTGACCCTAAGAAATGTATGCTCTTAAGAACTTTGGTGTTATTGTCGGTGTTAAGCGTGTTATAAGCTTTAACGAGTTGCAGTTTATATGTTTTCCTATTTATGAGCATGGGCGTCGGCAGGATTTTTGTAGGGGGGGGGCATCAATAAAAAATTATTAAGGCCTTATTATTATAATTTTATTTTACAGGAAGTAGTACTTTTCTTAAATATTTCGATAAATAAAGATTATATTTTTGTCATCTATAATTAGTATCTTAAACTGTATATGGTATTACACTACCGGAAAAAATAGGTGCATTTTCAAACCGTCATAACTCGGCTGTTTTTCAATGAAATTGGATCTTTGAGTCCCAAAAACTTTCAAGTGTCTACTTTAATGGCGTGGAAGCGATCTTAGGTGTAATCCCTTTGTTACTGCTATTTTATATTTACAGACAAGACTAGTTTTACATTTTTTATTAGAAAAAGTATATTGACATATTTACAAAACAAAATTCATCATCACCTAACTACAAAAACTAACTATTAATTTTTTTCCATGTGTTGCTTGCTTCGTACATCGCGTCTTGAACATCTCTCCCCCTCGGTGTTGAGATCGAAGCGATGTCAACACGAATTATCTGGTGACGAAGCAACGTTCATTACGCAAACTTTGGTTGTGGGGCGATGGTAAAGTCCCGTTGTTGTACGGACGTCCACAACTCGAACTTTGCCATCTGGACCTGGGAATGTTTTTTCAATCACACTTTTGGGCCAGCAGTTTCTTTGTAGAGCAGGATCTGAAACTATAACAATATCGCCTACTTTAATTTGTTCACTGCTACTGAATCATTTGTTTCTTCTTTGTAATGTTGGCAAATACTCTTTTAACCAACGTTTCCAAAAAAGATCAGCTAGTCGCTGAGCTACCCTCCATTGTTTTCTTAAATTAAGATCTTGATCTGTAAAACTACCAGGATTTGTAAATGAACTCGATGAACTGCCAATTAAAAAATAGTTAGGTGTTAACGCTTCAGAATCTGCTGCGTCAAGTGGAACGTATGTTAAAGGTCTGCTATTTATGATATATTATATTTCAGTAAATAATGTACTCAGTGTTTCTTCTTTGGGATATCGTTCTTTTAAAATGACTTTTAGAGTTGTTTTTACAGATCTAATAAGACGTTCCCAAGTTCCTCCCACCTCCCATGTGTGGAGCGGCAGGTGGGTTGAAGTTCCATTTTATTCCTTTAACTGATAAATTATCTGTTATTGACGTAATATCCAATTCATTTATTGCCTTTTTCAATTCTTTTTCTGCACTTCTTAAATTTGTACCATTATCAGAGAATATTTCTGCAGGATATCCTCTTCTACAAATAAAGCGTCGTATTGCTATAATACAAGAGTCTGTTGACAAAGATGCAGCGATTTCCAAATGAATGGCTCTGGTCGTCATACAAGTAAATATAACTCCATATCTTTTTTCATGACTTCGTTTTACTGTTACTTCGAATGGTCCAAAATAGTCCATGCCCGTGTAAGTGAATGATTTAACATGACTTTCAAGTCTTTGCGGTGGTAGTAAACCCATCTCCGGGATCAATGATTTTGCACGTTCATTTTTACAAAACTGACATTCGCGTCAGGTTAGTTTTACCGCCGAACGAGCATTTAGAATCCAATATTTTTGTCGAAGTTCATTTAAAACTGTTTCCTGGCCTTGATGTTTCATTTTTAAATGATACCATCGTATAAGTAATTTTGTAAATGGATGCTTCTCATCAAGTATTATTGGATGTTTGACTTCTTCAGAAATGTTCTCACTTAATGAAATTCGTCCTTTTACCCTCATTACTCCGTCTTTATCTATAAATGGTAACAGTTGTCGAAGACGACTAGATGATGTCAAAGGTTTATTATTTTGTAAAATTGAGATTTCTTCATGAAAATTTTCACATTGAACACTTTTACACCACAATTCTTCAGGATTTAAAGTGGCTGAAACAATTGGTTTTTTTGGTATCAAATTAATAAAACGAATCTCATCCAGGATGAAAATCGCGCAATTTCTGGTATTTACCAGCATATTTATGCGTTTTCTTCTTTATTAACTGCAACAAATATTAAATTTTCTTCAGTAAACTCATCTTGAGTGGTGTTAATATCTTTCTCTTTAGGCCAAAACGATTCTTGCAAACGTAAGAAATCAGGTCCTTTCATCCAACGACTCACACAATTTCATTCGCATGATTTTTCCTTCCTTGTGGCTTCATCTGCTACATTTTCATTCGTTGGAACCCATTTCCATTTATTTGGTTCAGTTTCTTCGTTTATTTCTCCCACACGATGAGCTACGAAGCTTTTAAATCTTTTTGATTCTGATTTAATCCACGACAAAACAGTACGTGAATCTGTCCAAAAATATGTTTATTCTATGTTTATTTCAAGTGCGCTTTTAACAGTTTTTGCTATTCTGCTTGCCATGACTGCTGCTTGGAGTTCTAAACGTGGAATAGATAGAAGTTTTACAGGAGCTACGCTCGTTTTAGACATGACGAAAGTCGTAAAAATTTTATTTTCTGATGTTTCCATTCTTAAGTACGCAACTGCTGCAAAAGCTTGTTGACTTGCATCGCAAAATATGTCAGTTGTATACTTTGCATTTTATCTATTGACGTTTGTGATTCAAAAGTATAACAAAACATCTTGGAAAGATCAAAGCCACCCCGATTTACGGTATAGATCTTATTTGAAACAAAAATTTGTTGACGTTTACAAGGCGAATTTTTATTTTGTTACGTTTTAATTTATTTATAATTCAATATAATCATTTGACTGGTATACTATATAATTAACAATAACAAATATAGTGATTTAAGTTTCATTTTACTATATTTCTTTTATAAATTGCGTACCTATACCTCATACAATACATTGGAAGTCCTGAACGTCGCGCCTCTATGCGTATTTTTTTTTGTACAACATTTGGACGTACGTTTACTTGTACTGAGTCGTGCAGTCTGGGTCTGATTAAGCGATCTGATAGACATTTGTGCGCATCGTTGGCACTACTTATTCCGTAACTCGTGATACGCCGTCGCAAGCAAAGCTATTCGTTTTTAGCGCGGCACGCTGTCCCTTAGCCGATCAGTGCATTCACCGTGACCCAGTTGTGCGCTTATGCTTATTTAACATTAGCTTCACCGTGCACTCGCTATGCGACTTCATTTTTATTAAGTTACGCCGTCGGTGATCGAATACATTTTGTTTCTAGCTTATTATTAATTAATTCGTACTATTATTGCATAGTAATTCTGCTTCAATATATTTAAGTTTAATGTCAACGTGTTAGTTTTTATTAACTCTAGTTTGTTGATCAACCATAAGGGTTGATCCTATTTGCGGCAGATTAACTCTTGCCTTTTCTTCACAATACTCACCCTGTCTCCACTGACTTTCCGTGGTTTTACCATTGTTACCAGGAATTATTCACAGCGAATAGCGTAGCAAGCATAAATGTCACTTACAAAGTGTAAAGTATGCCACTTGCAATGCAACAACTATGTTCCCTACTCTCACTTCCCATAACTTAGTTGAAATAAGTGCTGGCTGCAAGGCCCGCCGTACATTTAATAGGCGTTACGTGTATCTGGATGTGTCGAACATATAAATGGTATAAAGTTTTATTGCACACTTTCGCTTTTTATTGCACACTTCGCTAGAAATTGACAGCAAACTTATTTTGGTATAAATTTTATTCGAAAAAATGTATTTATTGAAATAAAGAATATTTATAAATTAAACATAGTAGATACATTATAAATTTTTCGGAGTACAATTTTGGAAAATAAAAACAATTATTTAATACTTATGATGAATTAATAACTTTTGCTCCTTTAGACGATATTGTTTTAAAAATCATTACAATCATGTTAGTAATTCCTTTAACGAAAATTGTATATTTTTAAGGAACAAAATTATTTTAGTAAATATTTTTTAAATTACCTATACTAAAGTAAGAATAGAATTTTTAGAAAATGTCTGCCATTGTTATCTTCTAGTTATTTTATTTGGTTTTAAGCTTTAAGGTCATAAAAATAATTTAGTTGAAACCCAGATTTAAATTTTAGGCAAACTTTTTATTTTGAAAATTGAATTAAATTGGATACTTATATTACAGGTAGATCCAGAGAAACCAATTCTTGTAGCGGGGGATCCTGAAAGACTGCACATGAAAGCTGTAGATGAAGCAGGAGGAGTTAGATATTTAAAGAATCAAATGGAAACATGTAATAGGTTGTCTAAAGAACTAAATGTTGCATCAATGAAAAGTTTGGTTTTATAATCGAATTTTACCTTTCGTTGTAGTTTTATTCAAAAATAAAAAATATGTTAAAGAAATTTGTTATTGATTAACAAACTACCAATAAATTTTCAATGTATTAATTACCTATATAGAAATCATATAATGATGAAATAATATCCAAGAAAATGACATTTTATTGTGTGTAATTAGTTTCCTAAAAGAAACAAGTTTTTTAGTTTTTTAACGAACAAATCAGATTTCTTAAAACCAATAAAATTCATACACAATAAACACTGTCACTATCACAACTCGGTAAACTTGTTTAAGGGACAGCCTTAATGGCCATTTGACCGCTTCCACTTAAATTTTAAGTAATCCTTAAATGAACAATATCGAATCAAAATCAAATTGCCAAACGTAGAAATAACATTGCTGTCATAAATTTGATTCGATATTTTTCATTTAAGTGACACTTAAAATTTAAGTGGAAGCGGTGAAATGGCTATAAATAGTACTAGAAATAAATAAAGAAAGCCGAAAATCTCATAATTAAAATTATAAATAATTCTAATATACCCTCTTATACGCTGTGTGCATAACCTTGAATGAAAGTTGCATAAGACTTGGTGATAACCCATGATGGTGATAGACAGTACTTTTTGGTGGACTAAAGGGTAACAGCATACGAGTATGTATTATGAATAATATTTTATTGGACGCCGTGTTTTTAATTTTTATTTAATATAAGGACTGAAATGAAATTTAGTTATTTACCTTTTATACAGGATATTTATACAGGGTGTAACCCAACCTGTGTAACACAATTTAAGGGTGTATAGTATTGGATCATGAATCAAAAAGAATTTTGTTGAAATTCGTAAAATTAACAGTAGTTTGCAAAACAATATCATTTTGGGAATCACTGGTTGTCAGATTTAAATACAAAAAAGTTAAACAATAGTTATACAGTATTTATTAGCGTAATTACATTATATAGTAAAAAAAATTTTGGAGAGGAGTCACGTCATCAATGTTGGTCACTAGATAATGACGTCACGGAACCAGATAATAACGTCACGGAATACTAGATTTACATAGTATACTAATTTTTTTTTAAATGTAATGTATGTTGCATTATTAAATTTACATGCGATGCTTATTTTTCGATTAATTTAATTGAATTATTAGACGATAAATATTTAAATATCATTCTAAAATTTAATATATTTCCAGTTAGAACTCTATAGCGTTACAGGAAAAATATGAATGTCATGTAAACGTACAACACAAAACACAATTCTTAATTCAGTAATGCCAATGTGTGGTGGAAAAACAAACTACAATTATTTGAAATAAATTAAAAATGCATTAAAAACATTATATTCGGCTTTAAAATTATTGTAAATTTAATGGAAATGCACTATTCTTATAGTATGCAAAAAAGAAATATTTATTTTATTCATTTAACATCACTAGGTCATTAATACAGTTATTTTTTATTTTGTAATGTTCCGATGACGTGACTCCTCTGCAAAAAAATTTCAACTATAGCTATTAATATAACAAGCATAATATTATGCGATTTATAATGCCGATAATGTTGCTAAGCGACGAGGTGAAACCGAGTCTCTTTGAACATCCAAGGGGGCTTAAATCGCATTATATTCAAGGCTTAATCGTATCATCAACGACAGCGATGTTAAAACAAATCAACAATTTTATCTGTCAATTTGTTGAAAGTTTGCATATTATGGAAGGTTTTTTTGTTACCTATTTATTATATTATTATTATTTATTTATTATTATTATTTATTTTATTTATTTATTTTTAAGTTCTTAACTAATGAATTATAAGTAGTATTTAAGGTATTATAAGTAACTAATGTATTATACTTAATAATCTTAAGCCTATCTACCTTTTAGTGTAAGGCGATGATACGATTAATGTAATAATAATTTTACAAATAGGAAAAAATAAAATTTATAGGTACTTACAGAATGTCTCATTTGCTTGGACCCATTTTTTAATTTGCGAATTTCAACAAAATTCTTTTTGAATCATGATCAGTGCGTCGAATTCTATACATCCTTAAATTTTGTTACACAGGTTGGGTTATACCCTGTATAATTTCCAATATTACAAATAATTAATTCTAGTGTTAATACAAAAGAAAGAGCAGTTGGGTAGCCGTGTGAAACACTCATCAAGATCACTCAGGTATGCGAAGCCTTCAATTTTCTTGGTTAGCGGTGGATTAACATCAGAATAAGTATTTTTTTTATGAATTTGGTAGTGCGGTTAGGGTTTTAATTTGTTTTATATTTAAAAAATGGATTTTTTAGAACAGCTATCTGCGTATCACGAGGACTCAAATCACATCCCACAACTCAAAGCTCATCATACCATTTACAACTCAACTCACAGGCCAGATCAACACGGAATATTCCAGCAATCACATCAAGTCTTTATCATTTTATTGTTCTACTCGAAAACTGATATGACCAGAGCCGGATTAATGATTTATGGGGCCCTCCTCTCCTAGTTTAGGTTATTCGTTGTTTTTTTTGCAGGAATTATTTTTGTTATTAAAACATAAATAAAATGTAAAATATAAAATATATATAAATAACATAATATACTACATTTGGTACCAAATAAAAAGTACCTACTAAATAGGGTCGGCGATTTAAATTTTTTTTGCGTGGCTTAATGGCAAATCCTTGTGTTATATTCAGAGAGGGTAATTATAATAAATGAAAGAAATGCGCCGCAGGCGAAAATTTTGTTTAATTTAAGGTTAAGTATAGGTAGGTATCTTAAAATTTAATTTTTTGACATGAAAAACACCATTTACATCTCTAAGATCGAGTCTCGAGGAATAGCATAAAATTTTGTGTCATGACTTAAAATAAAACAAAATTAAAAATTATTATATGATTTTATATGCCTTAGTAATTTTTCATTATATTGAATATAAGTCTGTTTTCAGATTTAATTTGTATTGTATTAAATAGACTTGCATAGGTACATGAGCCCTGTTAAAACCGTTAAACCGCCGCCCTTGGGTACATAATAAATCGTCATAATATAAATAACTCTTACCAATATCGGGACATCGAAAATATTATTCGTACTTATCAAAACATTTTCTGGCTTCTATTTATTAAAATACTGATTCAAGAGGTTTTTATCAAATTTTTTTAATAATTCCTAGTTTTTTGCACAATTTAAACTATCGTTTCGTCTATTAATCCATGAAAAAATACTATTGAATTCATAAATTTTGAAGAAGTTAAAACTAATTGAAATAATTTTATTGTTATATTAAAATTAGTTTTGTTCTTCCGGGGCCCCTGAACGTCGGGGCCCTGGGCAGCTGCCCATAATGCCCATGGGTTAATCCGGCACTGGATATGACTGAAATCTAAGAAGCTAGCTAATAACTTTTAACTCATTAATACGAAGTAAATTGGCTGACTAATTTTAAAGTGGGTTATTTAATAAAAAAAAAAAATCATAACATTATGTTTAACAACCTGTGTCCATCATGGAGAAAAGAATATTATGGCTTAAAATATGCAATAAAAACACATCTTCGGAAATTACATTTTATATTTTAACAGTTTGTTGATCATCGAAAAAAATCATTAGGACTTTTCGTATGTTAAACTAGAAGCCATTATGAGCGTATATACCAAAATTCAGCTGTCTATCATTTTTTTCCCCTATTTGCCAAAACATTATCTAAAATGCCTGGACTATATATGTTATTTCAAAAAAGGGTTTTGTTAGCATAGATTAGTTTATGTCAAAAAAACGGAGTTCTGTTGGAGTCAAGAAGGGTTTTGTTAGCATAGATTAGTTTATGTCAAAAAAACGGAGTTCTGTTGGACTCAAGAAGGATTTTGTTAGCATAGATTAGTTTATGTCAAAAAACGGAGTTCTGTTGGACTCAAGAAGGGTTTTGTTAGCATAGATTAGTTTATGTCAAGAGCATGAGTATTTTGTAAGTTGAAATTAAATTTGTAAAATTCACTATTTAATAACAGATCAGTTTAAACAATGATAGCAAAATTATAATTAAAACACATTATATATATATATATATATATATATATATATATATATATATATATATATATATATATATATATATATATATATATATATATATATTAGGTCTACATATTTAGTTCAGTTTAGCAAATATTAAATTCAAGTAGCAAATATAAAACCCAAGTGACAAATATTAAATCCAGGTGGCAAAGTTGATTTATTTTATAGCACAAGAACTACTGACAAAATGGTTTATTTTTATTTCTTTTTATTTTCTTTTTATTGCAAAAGTTATAATTTTTATAGCATTGTACATATAGCAATCTGATTTATTACATTTGCATTTACAATTTTTTAAATGGCATTTTAAAATTAAAATTATTGCAATTGAAATTATTTTTATAGCATTTAAATAGCACCCATTGAAAAATATACCTGGAAAGCTGTGTTTGTAATACCAAGCCGGGATAATTAACGATAGGAGGCGGGGGAAGAATATTGTCTTTGAATTTTGAATTAATGTTTATAATAATAAATAAATAATTAACCTTTTAAATAAAGTGCTACAAAGTGGCGCCCAACGTAGGTTAATTATTTATTTGAATTAATGTTCATATACTAAATAAATAATTAAAGGTGGATTTATGCAGCCCAAATTAAAATTAAGAAGTTAAATATAGGTACACAATTGTACGAACTGATTTACGCATTCAACTAACATTAAAACTAAACTAGAAAGATGACCAACTTCCAACTTTCTTAATTTAATATTAGTTGGTTGGTTTCACTACTGCGCAAGCGCTACAAACGTCACTTGTAGAATTCTTATTTTTCGCGCATCTGTTTGTTTGGTTAGTTTGCTTGCTTGTTAGCGATTGTTATTGTTTAGTATAAACCAGTATCAACAGTTCTTAAAATTATGAATCGATAGCAACTTTTACGATTGAAAACAAATAGGTTAACCTACTGATCACATGTGTCAAGCTAAGAATGCTTCAATTGCGCAGGCGTAATGTAAGCCTGCATAAATGGGGTGCCGTGTCAACAACAGAATATTCAAATTCCGAATCATGTTACAGCCTAATATTCATTTTCAGAATATTCAAATTCCGAATTTTTTAGGTTTGCACAGAATTATTCAAATTCCGAAGTATGTCACAGCCGAATCATCATTTTCAGAATATTCATAATCCGAAAATTTTAGGTCTGGCCAAAATTATTAAAATTTCGAAATATGTTACAGCCGAATATTCATCTTCAGAATATTCAAATTCCGAAATATTAAAATTCCGAAACATACTGCAGCCGAATATTAATTTTCTGAATATTCATATTCCGAAAGTTTTAGGTTTGCACGGAATTATTCAAATTCCGAAACATGTTGAAACCGAATATTCGTTTTCAGAATGTACATATTCCGAAAGTTTTAGGTTTGTAAAAATTTATTCAAATGCCGAATTACGTTTCAGCCGAATATTCAATTTCCAAAAATATATAAATTTTTTTGTATCTTTTTCTAATTTTACTAAAATCTTATATCAACGTTTTACTGTCTTTTAATCTAAATATCATTAAAATCCTGATTTAATCAGGAAAATTATTTTTCAAATAATTATGTCATTTATATGGTAGAACAAGTGACGTGGTAGCTCCTAACTTAATGAAACCTTTAAAATTATGAATTAAAATAATACTGAAATAATTATTTTGATCTTATTTTATAACAAAATAACAAATGGCACTCTAGCGACGAAAAGCAAAACTAATTTCAAACTGCCAGCAAGCGATAAATTGAATATTCGGTATTTAAATAAATTTTTACAAACCTAAAACTTTCAGAATATGTACATTCTGAAAATGAATATTCGGTTTCAACATGTTTCGGAATTTGAATGATTCCGTGTAAACCTAAAACTTTCGGAATATGAATATTCTGATAATTAATATTCGGCTGCAGTATGTTTCGAAATTTTAATATTTCGGAATTTGAATATTCTGAAAATGAATATTCCGCTGTAACATGTTTCGAAATTTCAATAATTCTGGTCAGACCTAAATTTTTCGGTTTATGAATATTCTGAAAATGAATATTCTGCTTTAACATGTTTCGGAATTTGAATAATTTCTGTGCAAACCTAAAACTTTCGGAATTTGAAAATTCTGAAAATGAATATTCGGCTGTAACATGATTCGGATTATGAATATTCTGCTGTTGAAAGCATTCCCCATAAATGCCTCCTCTTAATTTTAATGTTAATGTTAGTGCAAGTGCTAATGTTAATTTTAATGTTAGTTTTAGTTTGGCTGCATAAATCCACCTTAACCTTTTAAATAAAATGTTACACATTCATTTTATAAAGTAGTCTGTGTTATGTGTCAAAATATTGTTAACTAGAAGATTTATTACAATTTTCCGACAATTTTCATCAATGTGGCTTAGCAACCTTTGAAAGAGCGTGTTTCAGTCTTGTGATTATGCACTGATTACGATGCATGTGTAATAAAAAAGATCTTTCATCACTGCAATTTGAAGCTACAACTTTAAAACATGCTTATTGCATTTGAATAATCATTGTCCTTATTGAAAAGGATACTTGTGGCAAACACTTTCTTTATTTAATCACCGATTACTTTAATTACCTTGTGATTACAAAAACAAATACCTCATGCGACAGGAGCACGGCTTCTCTTACAACAAACGAACAACTACGACTGCCAACAAAACCACATCCGCTTCCACAACCGGCCAAAACATAGTTTCGGAATGACAGTCAGATGTCACCATCGTTCTTACCGCTAAATTCAAATACGAAATGCAATGCACAATAGTTATTTACGAACCAAATGCGGGAAGATTTGGATCCCACATGAGCGGGATGGTGTCTTCCCGCAAGAGGTTTGTACAATGTTTTTTGTAACGAATAAAACTATAATCAAATACATTCAAGTTGTAGTTGTAGTCTGACCGTTAAATTTGAGGTTACGATGATTTTTGTACTACTACCGACAGATGGCGCGCTGCACACAAGTTTTATTTTTAAATATTGGCGGTTTTCGGTGGTCTTCACTAATTATAATTCCCGGAAGTAACACTTTATAAACTAAATTTTATTATTTTTAAGATGATTTTACTGTGAAATGTGTAGAAAGGCCAGTGTTATTTGCATTTTTCCTGATTGACTGCACTGGGAAATTGACATTTCCGATTGTCAATTGCGTGTTTCATATGTCACTTCCTAGGTGATACAAAAATCATTTATTCAATTCAAACTAAGTTTCAAAAATTATCAAATTTGCCGTCCCAAAAAGCTGGCGCTCCGAGACTATAGTCCGTTTAGCCCTGTGGTTAGGATGGGCCTGTACCCAAGCAGACAATCGTCAATGTGTCGATGAACGACGTCGGGGAGATGTAATATAGACGTAAATTTATCGACGTTTCGGTTAATGCGTTCTCGATTCGTCGACGTCAATATATCAATGTTACAAAAACGTTCCAGAAACGTCACTATTTCTGTGTCGATGAACCGATGTCGTATAAACGTTGCATAAACGTCGTTATTTTTCTTGTTATTACGAATTTTTTGTTAGTTTAAAAAAATTCTCTAGAATAAAAACTTATTGAATATTATGATGTATAATGGACGATTTGCAGTGTGGATATGCGCATGCGCTGACAGTTACCTTGAAAGAACATTATTTTTAGTTCAGAAAAATTCAACAGATGGCTCATTTCTACTGAAAATGGTCCATTGTGGCTGATCGCCTCAGATCTACATTACTTATTATTATGTGTGTTTGCGCCATTTTTATATGTTCATACCGAACCTTCCATTAATCATACCTTTGGTGGGCCGTAAGTGCGAGAAAAGGCACCATCACACCAAAAAGGCAAAACAATTAGCAACATCTTCTCGCCTCGCAGCGTTTTTACCGGTACAATTCCAAAGGATCAAAATTACTCCAGTATTTGGGATAGCCTTGTTAAAAAGTATCAGGATACAATAGCTTTAGGCACATATTATCTTAATTCGATATTTGAAAACAAGTGTGGCACTAGTACTGAGTACTGCCAATAATTTAAATAATTTTGCTTCATCGAAAGCCGCAGTCGAGCAGCTCGGCATCACAGATCTTACTGATTTTATCTTTATGCACATCGTGTTAAAAGGGGTAGATGCAAAAATAGCGCAATCTTTTAAAATGTCCGTTCGCGATAAAGAAATTCCCTTATTAGTACAGCGCTCATAGGTTAAGCCTGGGAAAAAAATTTGGAAGTGGATGAAATTTGGCATAGGGGTAGTATTTTAGTAGGAGAATAGGTTAAAAAAGAGTCCCGCCGCGAAAGCAGTGAAAATTCCGAGAAAATTCGAGTCAAAAAAATTTTCCAGACTTTTCCGGCTATATCTCGGAAAATAAGGGAAATTTAGAAAAATCACGACAGCTAAAGTAAAGAGCATTAAATTCTGAACAAGAAGGGTCGTTACATTTTTTCATAAATGTTGAAGTTGCCGCGTAAAACGCTTTTGAACATAACACCTTTTTGTTCAAATCTAGTGGCTTCAAACGCCCGAAATTTCAAATATTGAAGCATCACTTTCAGGTTAGCGGTGAGATTATTCGAGATGTACCGATCGGATTTTAAAAATCCAAAGTGGGTTTTGAAGGGAAATACCTAAGCTTTAAAACTCGTGTATTAGAATAGCGATATATGCAGCCAGTAAATTAAAAATAGCTTTTTTCAGAAAAAGAAAATGGATTCTTGAGCACACACGATGATAAAACGTTCATATCTTGTGAACGGTTTAATATTAGATGCTGTCCTTGAAGGAATTTGAGGTTCATATTGTCCTCTTTGAAGTGTGTATAATAAAATTGCGTCTAATTACCCTTTTTTCAAAAACGAAGACTTTCAAATTTCGATAATTCGAGAGCATTTTAGAGATTACGATTTCTCCACATTCGGACAGCTTATTTACATTATGGCCAAACGATGAAGTTTTCTGGATATTTAAAAAAATTATGAAGATAGCGCGAAATTTGGCATTTTTTCTTCATTTAGATATTATTCTGTAAATGGACCACTTAGAAAGAGTTTGTTGGTTGAAAATTAAAGATTAATGTGTCCTCTTTCATTTTCTTATAGTGGAGTAGCTCTCTAATCTCTCGTTTTTAAAGGGCAGGTGTTTCTTTTTGTACTCTCCGAGCAAATCATGACGTATTTTTCAAATAAATTTTAGAATAGTAGGTCGTTACTTGTTCTAATGTTATAGAATTTGTCAAACGTTGATTGTCGACCAAAGTGAAAAAATAATATAGGTCAATGAATCTTATATGCTTTTAAACTATCCGCCGTTCAATTACTAAAACATTTAATATCTAATTTATGACTTATATGGCGTTAGTATGTCACCTGTCAATATTTTTGATCATGGATTACAAGATTTTAACGTTTTACCTGAAAAATAATTTTAAAATTTTACTACAGTTCTTTAATGCTACCAGATGAAGAAAATTTTTTTATAACGTAAGTTGCAAATAACTTTTCCTCTTATTCTCATTACAATTAAACACTATATTTATCAAAATTTAATGAGATTTTTGACAATTAAACTTTTTACTCTTCAAGAAATATTACTTCCGGTGAAGATATTTGTACCAAAATCTAATGAGCTCTTCCAATTTATATACAAATGTAAAATACCAAATATACACACACATACATACAGACATCATCGTGAAACTACCAAAAATGAGTTGTAAGGACCCTAATTCGTGCTCATCTACTTAAAACTCACTATCCGATTTTTTGCATAATTCCAATACCTTCCTTACAGGTAAGCGGGAGGTAAAAATAGAATTTTTCACAATTCCTTATCATAAACCATATAATTTCTCATTATAATTGCTCGGCTAAACTGAATAAAAGTTTACTTTTTTTTCTCCGTCATTTATTGGCCAAATGGTTTTTTTAAATAAAAAACTCATGATTTCTTTTTTGTTCAGAATTTAATGCTCTTTACTTTAGCTGTCGTTATTTTTCTAAATTTCCCTTATTTTCCGATATATAGCCGGAAAAGCCTGGAAAGAAAGAAAGAAAATGAAAGAGGACACATTAATCTTTAATTTTCAACCAACAAACTCTTTCTAAGTGGTCCATTTACAGAATAATATCTAAATGAAGAAAAAATGCCAAATTTCGCGCTATCTTCATAATTTTTTTAAATATCCAGAAAACTTCATCGTTTGGCCATAATGTAAATAAGCTGTCCGAATGTGGAGAAATCGTAATCTCTAAAATGCTCTCGAATTATCGAAATTTGAAAGTCTTCGTTTTTGAAAAAGGGGTAATTAGACGCAATTTTATTATACACACTTCAAAGAGGACAATATGAACCTCAAATTCCTTCAAGGACAGCATCTAATATTAAACCGTTCACAAGATATGAACGTTTTATCATCGTGTGTGCTCAAGAATCCATTTTCTTTTTCTGAAAAAAGCTATTTTTAATTTACTGGCTGCATATATCGCTATTCTAATACACGAGTTTTAAAGCTTAGGTATTTCCCTTCAAAACCCACTTTGGATTTTTAAAATCCGATCGGTACATCTCGAATAATCTCACCGCTAACCTGAAAGTGATGCTTCAATATTTGAAATTTCGGGCGTTTGAAGCCACTAGATTTGAACAAAAAGGTGTTATGTTCAAAAGCGTTTTACGCGGCAACTTCAACATTTATGAAAAAATGTAACGACCCTTCTTGTTCAGAATTTAATGCTCTTTACTTTAGCTGTCGTGATTTTTCTAAATTTCCCTTATTTTCCGAGATATAGCCGGAAAAGTCTGGAAAATTTTTTTGACTCGAATTTTCTCGGAATTTTCACTGCTTTCGCGGCGGGACTCATTTTTAAACTATTCTCCTACTAATATACAACCCCTATGCCAAATTTCATTCACTTCCAATTTTTTTCCCAGATTTAGTGAATATTTTACTGCGGGCGCTGGACTATATGTTCGGATTTTTATTTATTTAAAGAGGTTTCGACTTCAAGGCCATTATCCTCTCGGTACAGTTTGATACAATGATACATTAATATTAGAATGAAAAAATAAATTTTTGGCGTGACGTGTAAACATAACAATCACACATCGTTGACGTCTATGGTAGTTGTGATTTTACAGACAAGTCATGAGTTTATTACACGGGGGCCACGGGGGTTAGATAATACGCACCGTTTTTTTTTTAGTATTTAGAGGTTATTAAATAAAAAATTGCTTTGTAATAAAATAGAAAACCTTTATAAATTAATTAATTAATTAATATTTATATGAAGGTGAAGGTGAACGAAGGTGAATAGTGAGAAGAAGCGAGTTTTCCCAGAATAAATAAAAATATTTGATCTACAAACCAACAAAATTGTAATTTAAAAAACGCATGGTAAACCCACGAAAATAAAATTTTCTGGGCAATTTTCCTGGTACGTGTGAAAATCTAGGATTAACAAAACATAACCTACAAATATTATTTCATGTAAACACACCAATATACCGAGGAAAGGAAAAACAAGATAATATCCTGGTCTCTGGAGAAGGCGTGGTGCAGTAGGACACTCTCTTCCTTTAGATAGTGAACAGTAGCTGTAGTGATCTAGTTTTAAATCAAAGACATTTCGATCAAAACAGACAAGTAGCGCCACATACTGTCCAATAGAAGTAGCTAGACAACAAGTGAATACACAGTGACATCTAGCGAACGACAGGAAATTACAATCTTAGCGGGGTTTCGAACCAGATGTACAGTTCACGAACTAAAAGCCAAACCAGAAAAAGAGAGCAAGAAGAAGAAGATCCCGCCAGAATTTTTAAGAAGAGCGCAATATTAAAAAGATCACCTGTTAAAACTAATAAAACAAAGGAAATAGAAATTATTGAAACCGATAGTAAAATGGAAGGCATATTAGAGCAAATATCGGAATCAATGAAAAAACTATCAAACGAAGTAGAAATGGGGAGAGAGGAAGTAAAAGAAGGAAATAAAATAATAAGAAAAGAAATGGAGGAATCTTACAAAAAAATTATGCAAAATATTGAAAGTATAAATAAAGAAATCGAGCAAATAAAGGAAAAAGAGAATAAGTGGGAAAAAAAGAAGAATGAATTTGAAGAAAGGATCAAAAGAATAGAGAAGAAAGAGGAACAAAGAGCAATGGAAGCAAATAAGAATAAATTCGTTATCACAGGGTTGAAAACAAAACAAAATATATTACAAGAAGTCAAATCCTTTATCGAGGAAAAACTTCAAGTAGAGCCTAACATAATAATAGATGCATACAAAATAAAGCAAAACACAGAAAAGGATATAATAGTAGTTAAAATAAATAAAGAAGAAGACATGAGCAAGATATTTACAGCAAAGAAAAAATTAAAAGGACAAGAAATATATATAGACAGATTCCTTACTTTTGGAGAACGAAAAATACAACGAGAAATTAGAAAAAGAGCCAAACTAGAAGAAGAGAAAGGAAACTCGGTAAAAAAATATTACAGAAAAATAGAAATAAATAACATCATGTGGATATGGGACGAAGAAATAGAAGAGCTAAAACCGAAGCCAAAAAACTGAGTGAAAAAGAAGAAGATATCGGGATAACGAACACGCATGAAAAAGGACAAGAGAAGGATACAAACAACATCATAAATTCAAACAAAACGCAAGCAAAACAAAACATGGAAAAATATAAAAAAAAGAAAAAAAAAGCGAAGAAAAGACAAAATGAAATTAAAATTAGCACATGGAATGTAAGGACTATACTACAACCAGGAAAGACACAAGAAATAGAAAACGAATTGCTTAGATATAAAATAAATATAGCTGCAATACAAGAAACAAGATGGAAAGGAAAAGGAACAATAAATAAAAAAGATTCAGCAATATTTTATTCAAGTGGCGAAAAACAAGGGATGTACGGAGTAGCTTTCATAATTACAGGGAAACTAAAAAATAAAGTAATAAACTTTGAACCAATAAATGAGAGAATAGCATATCTAAGAATAGAAGCAAAACCATTCAATTTGTCACTGATGAATGTATATGCGCCAACCGAAAATGCAAGAGTAGAAGAAAAAGATCACTTTTATGAAAAGCTAGAAGAAGAAATGGATAAAATACCAAAGGAAGATAATATACTGCTACTAGGCGACTTAAACGCTCAAATAGGGAAAGAAGACTATATTCAAAAAGTAGCTGGAAAAAACACAATACATGAAGAGTCAAACAATAATGGGCATAGATTATGCAGATTAGCAGCAAAATATGATATGATAATAAGTAGTACTAAATTCAAGCACCCAAAACGACATAAAATAACATGGATATCACCAAGTCAAGAAACACGATCACAAATAGACCACGTTCTAATTACGAGAAGGAAACAGTCAACAGTAAAAGACGTAAGAACCTACAGAGGTGCGTGTGCAGACTCCGACCACTATATGGTAACCGCAACCCTAAAACAAAAAGTAAAAAGAGCAAACAAGGATAAAGAGAAAAAAATAAAATGGAACGTAGAAAAACTTAACATTGTGAATACCAGATGCAAGTACGAAGAAGAACTTAAAAAACAAATAGAAAGTAAATACGATGACGAATCTACGATAGAAGCGAAGTGGACCAATATAAAACAATGTATTCAACAGGCAGCTCGATCATGCATAGGGGAACGAAAGAACGAAAATAAAAAACAATGGTTCGACAAAAACTGCCATCATATTGTAAAAAAGAAAGTAAAGGCGAGGCTAAAATGGTTAAAAACAAACAACGTTGATGACAGAGAGGAGTATGAGAAGATCAGAAAAATAAGTAATAAAACAATAAGGTCAGCAAAGAAAAACTGGTTAGAAGATAAAATAAGAGACATTGAAAACAAAAGTAAAAATAGCAACACAAAACAATTCTACCAAAAAATCAATGAACAACACAAGACATATAAACCAAAAATACTTAACATAAAAGATAAAACCGGCAAGAAGTCAGAGAACGACGAACAATACAAACAAGCCTGGGTGGAGTACTTTGAAGAACTACTAACAGATACAAATCATCTAAACAGTATTGACGAGCAGCAAGAACAAAACATAGAAGATACGTTAGAAGAACCTACAATCGAGGAAGTCAAGGAAATAATAAAAAATATGAATAACGGTAAAGCACCGGGTAACGATGGAATAAATATAGAGATGATTAAATACGGAGGGGACAAGCTATACGAAATCATTCATACTCTCATTGTACAAGTATGGAGAGAAGAAGAAATGCCAGACGAGTGGAAAAAAGGAATAATCGTAACATTACACAAGAAAGGAGACCAGCAATCATGCCAAAATTACAGAGGGATCACGTTACTCAACACTGCATACAAAATAATGACAACAATAATACAAAAGAGACTAACAATGGAAACAAAAGAGATAATCTGCCAACACCAATGCGGCTTCGTCAAAGGAAAGTCGACAACAGACGCAATTCACACAGTGAAACAAATAATGGAAAAGGCACATGAATATAAAATGGACATAGAGATGCTCTTTATTGATTTTAAGCAAGCCTTTGATTCTATTAAAAGAGATGTATTAATGGCAGCATTGAGTAATTTCGGAGTGACCGAGAAATTAAGGAGACTGATTCATATGACAATGAGAAACACCACAGCGAATATAAGGACACAAAAAGGAACAACACAAGAATTCGAAATAACCAAAGGAGTGAGGCAAGGAGACACATTATCTGCAACTTTATTTAACATAGCATTAGAATACACAATGAGGAAAATAAACAAAGGAACACTCAGAACAAGTGGTGGACAAATAATAGCGTACGCTGATGATATCGTTATCGCAACAAAAAACAGAGAAATTATGACAAAAATGTTAAAAGAGATTACAACAGAAGGAGAAAAAATAGGACTCAAGCTAAACGAAAACAAAACGAAAATAATGATATTAGGAAAGGCCTGGAAAAGGGAGTCCATATGTATAGGTGAACATTCTTTTGAAGCGGTAAAAAAATTCAAATACTTAGGGACTACACTGAATAACAAAAACGAAAGAGAAACTGAAATAAAAGAAAAAATAATAGCAGTAAACAGAGCTTATCACGCAAACAAAAAAATACTGCTGAACAAAATACTCGCAAAGAAAACGAAAATAAAAATATACAAAACAATAATAAGACCAATATTGTTGTATGCTGCAGAAACAATGACAATGACGAAGAAGGATGAAGAAGATTTGAGAATAGCAGAAAGGAAAATATTACGACCCATATTAGGACCAATAAAAACATCAGAGAATGAGTATAGAGCAAGAATGAACCATGAAATAGAACAGGAATTAGAAGAAGATGTAGTTAAGAAAATAAAACAACAACGGATACGATGGCTAGGACATATATGGAGAGCAGACGAAAGAGAAACAATAAAGTCGATCCTACAATGGGCACCCGGAGGCAGAAGAAGACGAGGAAGACCAAGGTCAAAGTGGCTAACAGAAGTACAAGAAGATCTCAACAAAATAGGAATAAGAAACTGGAAGGAAAAAACTAAAGATAGGAAGATATGGCGAGAGATTGTTAGTAGGATATAAAACATAGGAACGGGGACTAATCCACCCCAATAAATGGATTTAGAGAGCTTCACGAAGCGGCGCAACCCCAATGGGGTGTTAAGCCACTGCATATATTTATAAATGCTCGTTTACCCAGTAAATTATTTAATAGTCTGAAATAATTGAAAAAGTTTCATTTTAAATGTGACATTTGCTGACTCAAATGCACGTTTTTAATTATATTTACATTTCATTGTTTTCAAGACTGTTTTTCAACGCGGCTTGATTTTAAAATTCAATGTTCACAACTTGAAATTTTATATAAATTACATATTTTTAATAAATAGTTAGTATTAAAGCACTCCGCTTCGCGTCGTACTTTAATATAGAACCTCGAGTTGTAAAATTGAACCTACCGCACATATAATGTAAATTACTATTATCGACTGTTGTAGGATAATTAAAGGTTTTGTAAATAAACATTATTTTTGACTGCATTTCGATTAACATCCACCTTTAATTAATATTAGAATTTACAGTAAATTTCATAGTGTTAATTTATATTATATTAAGGGATGAAAACCTTTCTTGGATTTCATCCCTTAATATAAATTACACTTCACGTTTGTGGGCATCTACTTTTTTCTACATTAATTTATATTTCTGTATACATATTTATTGATTTTAAGTATTGTATAACGTTGTTAATTGTGTTGGGGGTATCGTTGAGGGCTTCTTTGAGTTGGTTTGGTATCTCATATTTTTTTCTTTCGTTTTGATATTTCTCACATTCCACGATAAGTTGTTGTACATCCATTGGTTTATTGCATGTTGTACATATTTCTGATTCTGTTCTTTTCAATATGTAGCTATTAGTAAGCCCCGTGTGATTGAATGTGCAATTTTGCAACTTGCAACTAAATAAATTAGGACTCATGTGATATCTCGGATCGTCACATGCTACATTATGAGTCATGATTCATTCTATTCCAAATTACAATGGTTGACGAACTATACAAGAAAAATCGAATCTTTAGAAATGTATAATTTATTGGTGTTTCTGTGTACATTAGCGCAATTATTATTTATATCCCTTTTGACGTAGGGCGCGCGTGCCGCGTGCCGCTAAAGTCTCCTTTACTCCTTTGTATGTGGCGGTAGGTAATTGGCGTCATAAAAATCATAATATGAAGACCACCCAAATTGATTATCACTTCGTTGGGAAGGTTCAGCGAATACAGAAAATTTTAAATTTTCATTTTATTTATATTTATTCGAACACAAAAGGTAAAATCGGAACGTATACATTTTCAAAAATATTTATTTGGGTAAGTAAAATTTTATTTCATTGAATTAGTGTGTCACCTCAAATTATATGAATTTTCAGATGTTTTATAAATATTAATATCCAAAAATTAGCTACTAACTGTCTTTAATAAAATATAGGGAAATCAAATCTAATTACAACTTCGTAACACAAAAGCTAGATTCAGACCTACCCAATTATAAGTATAAGTGCTAAATTAACCAACCAGCGCTTCCTCAAAATTCCAATTTCAATTATAAGTGCGAACGTTGAGCGCTGGTTGGTTAAATTAGCCACTTACACTTATAATTGGTAGGGTCTGATTCTAGCTTAACACCTCTTCATATTCAAATTTGACTCGCCGAAACGAAAATTGGGTTGTGCACATTTCTTTTCTCTAAATACGAGTACTATACAAGCGTACGTGTGTTACTGTTACGTGTTTCGCTTCGCATAGTACGAGTATATACGGTATACGTAGCACGGCGTACGGCAGACGGTAAAACTGCTACACTGCAGCGTATGTGCATTTATGTTTGTTTCGATTGTGGAGAGAATAAAATTACATGTATTATGAGTACCATATCGCATTTTTGAGTTAAAAAAATCGCCTGTGGCGCATATGCTTGCTTCGCTCGCAGGGAGGGGGCCCCATAACAGAATTTCGCAGCAGGGCGCCGACTACCCTAGAACCGGCCCTGCACATAGTTGTATTTTCCTTTATCTGCCTTATTTTGCTATTGTTGTTGTGCCATATTTCTTCTCATTTTGTAGCAATTTTGCATTTCATATACTTTTTTGAGTCTTACTGGGATTGGTATATTCTATGGTGGGAGATCAGCTGTGTCTTTTGCAGCGCTGTCCGCCTTTTCATTACCTTTTATTCCTGCGTGGCTAGGTACCCATATAAATATTATGTTGGTATTTTATGCTTCTTTTAGTTGGTGTGTAAGTGTTTTTATGGTTCTAATTGCAGGGTTATTTGGATGTGTTGTTTTGATGTTAAGAAGTACACCGAGCGAATCTGAACAGATTGCATAGTTTTTATTGCGTTTTCCCATGTTGTGTACCACTTCTAGACTTTTTCCGATTGCATAATGCTTCTGCTGAGTGTATACTATACAGTTGTATTTGTATGTTTTTTTTTTGTAATCACAGCAGCTCCAACATTGTATTCTGATTTTGCTGCATCGGTATATATGAAGGTATGGTTTTTGTATTTGTTTTTAATTTCTCGGAAAGTTTTGAGGTATATCTCTGTGCTAGTTGTTTCTTTGTTATATTTTGTGAGGTCTGTATTTATTTCTGGTTTTCTGTAAAGCCATGGTGGGATATTGTATTCATAGTTATTTGGTGTATTCGGTAGGGTAAAGTTTAGGTCAGTTAAGGTTTGCTGTATGTTTTCTAAGATTGGACATTTTGTTTTGAGTTTTAGTGCTTGATTTCTCTTTTGGAAGAATGTGTGGAAGTTTGGGTGGTTGGGGTTACTTGTGAGGTTTATTAAGTATGATAATGTTAGGTAGGATCTTCTTTGTGTCAGTGGTTGTAGACCAGCATCTATTAGTATGCTGGGGATAGGACTTGTTATAAAAGCTCCAGTTATATATCTTAGTGCCGTGTTTTGTATTGGTTCTAGCAGTTTTAAGTGGTTTGGTTTTGCATGTGTATATATTATGCTGCCATAATCTAATTTGGACAGTATTAGTGTTTTGTGTATTCTTATTAAGGCCTCCCTTTCTGCACCCCATTCCTGATTGCTTAGTACTTTGATGATATTTAGCCTTCTTGTTGCTTCTGCCTTTAAATATTGTATGTGTGTTCGCCATGCGTCGGCTTAAGTAGAGAACCACGTAACTCCAGTTTTTAACATTTTGCAGGAGAAGCAAAAAACTGTATGACAGAAGAACTGTGTACTGCGAACTTACTACACACTATAATAGGAGTTACGTGATTTTCGTATATACATTATGGTATTGAAGAGTTACGCAGTTTTCTAAAAGTAAAATAACTTGGCGGGAAAATTTTTCTCGGAGATACGGGCTTTACCAGTCGATGAGTTCAAAAATTATGCACTAGATGGTACTAAAACCTCATTTTGCACATAAAGTGGAGTTACGTGGTTTTCTACTTAAGCCGACGCATGTCATTTTCGGGTCAAATATGAGGTCTAAGAATTTGATAGTATTTGTGAAAGGCATAGGTGATTCATTAATCTTTAACACTGGTTTTGTTGACGGTTTTCTTGCATTATCGAATTGCATAGTGTTCAGACGTGAACTATTTTTGGGAAATTTGATTGGGAGATTTGTACAAATGTCAAAATTTTATTTCAATTTTTTTACGATTTTAATAATTTGTTTCATGCCTGTTGCGTAATAAATTGTTCAAATTGCATAATGTCATTAAATTGAATTAAACTTTTCCCCTACATTTAAAAAATTTAAAATAAGAAATGTCAAACTTCAACTAACCGCACTTTCTATTGTCATAGCGTACTGCGCAGCAGTTTTTCCGTCTCACTCAACACATGTTACTTTGTATCTGAGGGGTCTAGTTTCAAAACCGGCTATATCCACTTTTTTTAAAAATGGAGTTATGCACACCATTGGATTCGTAAGAATGAATTCTTTTTGTTTATTCGTACAGTACGTTTCAAAAGCGGTTATATCCAGTAATAATTTAATATAAAATATGAGCTTAGTTTCAAAACCGACTAAATCCAGTAGGGGCTTAGGTTCAAAAAGGGCTATATCCATTTCAGCCAATAGGAAGCTAGTTATCTGCGACATGTGACACATGACGTCTCTTGTCAAATGTGAATTTGTACTGTCAATAAGAAAATTTGTTTTGTTTCCGTAGGTAAGAATAGAGCTAAAATGTCATAAATAATAATAGATTTATTAACAATTAAGTTAATTTGTAGATATGGAAACTAATGTTGCACCTGTCAATAGCCCAAAAGAGCTAGAAAGAAACTACGCCAAATTTATTTATTTTCATTTATTTTAAATTACTTTTACTTACTTACTAATTATAATCCAAATGAAAGTAATCTTTTATAATTTTTGTAGATATGCTCCTAAAAATCTACAAACGTACCCCACATGCTCACATTTTTATGTTATTTTTGTAATGTAAACAAAATGTTTTATTATTTTTATAAATACAAAAAAGTTGTTTCTTAAAATTAGAAATTACTTGTTTCTCCTTCGTTCCAATAATTATAAGAATCAAAATATGCGTAAGGTAAATATTAATTAAATTAGTTTCAAAAGTGGCTATATCCAAACCAATGAGTTTCAAAATCGGCAGTTTGCATAAGTTAGTTTCAAATCCGGCTATATCCATATTTAAAACGCTTGTATTGCAATTAATACTAACATTTTAGGTGTAAAGTAAAGTTATCCTTGATCAAATTTGTCTGTTAAATACATCTAAAGCGATAACAGTTCTATTTTTTGTCTAATTTAGCGCAAAACTAAAAATATCAATTTACTCGAAATTGGAAAAAGTGGATATAGCCGGTTTTGATACTAGACCCCTCACTATCGTATTCAAGCATGCGCGCGCAACCGAAGTTCAACAGGATAGGTCAATTTGATGGCGATACCTGTTAAAATATTGGAAATAATAACAAAATTAATATTAATTAATAACAATGAGCGAAAAAATAATAATAAGTAATAAGTACATAATCGAAGAGTATAAAAACAGGAGGGTCTTAAGGCTTGGTTTTTAAGGACATAGTATCGCGAAGTTCGCTGACGAAGTTCGTTAACGATGTTCGTCAGCGAACATCGCCAATATCAAAACAATAGATTTTATATATAGGTGTTTTTTTAAACTTCGCGCCAACGAACTTCGCTGTTATTCCGTCAGATTTTGTTGGCGATGTTCGCTTGAATCAAACTACATTTGATTAGAACGAACTCAGTTTGATTCGTCGAAGTTAAATGTAACTACATGTTCGCTTGACAGTTTGTTGAAAATTATAAATAATGGCAAACCGATCTTACAATAACCTAAAATTTTCAAATGAGGAGGAAGAACTATTAATTAATTTAGTGAAAAGTCATCCATCATTGTATTGTGTATCAAAAAAGAATTTTAAAGTTTTCCTGATATCATTTTTAATAATATGTTGTAGATCCTTCTTTACTTCTACATTTGAAAATAAAATTAGTGTCTTCATTTTCTAACAGTTGTAAAAATATTAAATCTTCTTCATCTGCTTCCTCTTCATCTATCAATAAAGCTATTAATGAGTTCATTTTTACCTCTCGCGTCATATTCTATAAGAGAGGTATTGTAATGGGTCAAAATTTTCGAGTATGAGTTTTTGGTGGATAAGCACGTTTCAGGATCTCTACAATACGAATTTACTATTTTCACGATGATGTCTGTGTGTGTGTGTGTGTGTGTGTGTGTGTGCGTTTGTATGAACCGACGATTTTTCGTCCACGATAACTTAAAAAGTATCAAACCGTTTATAACCAAATTTCATATTTAAGGTTTTAATAAGTATCTTAACACCGGATAAGATTTTGGTAGAAATCCGCAAACCGGAAGTAGTACTTTTAGAAGTTTGGAAAAGTTTTCCTTAAATATATTGGTAACATTATTTATTTATGACAATTTTTGCAATTAAAAATAAAAGAAATTGTGATTATCTATGTGTACAGTTAATTTTAAATACAAATTGCTGAATCTGGAAGTATATAACAATAAAATAAAGTACAATTAATATTCTATTTTTTTGAAATTCCAGTATCTTGTTGTCCATGATATGAAATTTGTTTCTACATAATATTTGAATTATTATGACAGTGACAGTACAGTTGACACCTTTTGCTTGCATATTGGTTTACATTATCGTTTACATATTACATGAACATGAAACTATTAAAATGTAAGTAAAACTATTTATTAGATTAGTAGAATAAGCAGAATTAGGCGAGAGGTCGTGTGGTGGCCACAGCAGATTTTTTATTATTTAAATAAAAATCTTAAGACCCAAAATCAAATTTTGACGTTACTGAATATTTTTTTCGCTGTATTTGTTTATGTTTAAACCACGGTTAAAGAATAATTAGGTTTACCGACTGGCTATGTTTTTCATTGACAACCCCGGTCAGAAGTTGTAACAAGTTTATAGGTGTTTCTAGGTGTCTCTGCTGGTCAGGAGCTGCCCGATTCGATGCTCAAATATTTGCGTGGGAACTTTCTGTCACTTAAGGAAGTTCAGGCCGTATAAACCGATACATAAATTTTTTAGTTTCTCAATTTTAATTTTTTTGTAACTGAACAAAATAATTTTAAAATTATTTCATGATAATTATTGACCTAATAAATACATATAAAAATTGTTAAAGTTCTTGTTTATCCAAGTATTATGTAGTTATAAATGTGTTTATGCATAGACATCAACTTTTGACTGTCTAGTCCAAACTTACGAACGAAAAAACTGAAGTAACGAAAATCATTTAAAATTCACAATTTCTCTACCTAATTTACTTTAGAAATATCGAAAAATACGTATTATTATTATTCCAATAAGAAATAATAATAATATGAATAAAAAATATGAAATTATTATGTATGTCTCAATGAGGTAAGAAGCGGCAACGTTGCATTACATTTATAAGTTGGTATCTCTATAAATAGCAGCTGTCAGTCGTTTGACGTTTGTGAAAGGTTAGCAATGGATGCAAATAAAATTGATAAAAATGGAAAGAAAATATATTTGGAAACCAAAACGCGTTTAATAAACTTGTGCTATATAATTAAATTTTATATCTTGAACCGCAGTGTATATTGATGTAGACTGTAGAGATTATTCGAATTTCCCGCTACTTTTAGTACCGCAGCGTTGCCGCATCGGCAAGTTCTCAAGCGTTGAGTTGAATATTCTTAGTGTTTAATATTTTTTTGTAGGAAAACTAGCTTCCTAATTAAGTTGAAAATTTTTAGACATAATTTTGTAACATATTGTCGTGGCATGTTTTAATGGCATGTCATGTTCATCGTTTTTTATTGATATATCATAATAAATAAGTTCAATTCATTGGCCATTTTGTATAAAACTACGTGTTAAACTCAAATTTTGCAATAACAAACTTCCTAAAGACCATAAACTATTAAGAAAATATTTTATAATATTAAAATCTATCAAATGCTATGGTTTTCATAATATTATTATCATTTTTGGATAAGATTACGTATTATTTTTAAACTCTAATTTTGCAGTAAAAAACTTCCTAAATATTATATACTTTTAAGTAATTGTTTTAAAATATTAAAATCTTACAATTGCAATGATTTTCTTAATATTATTATCGTTTTAGCGTAACGCCTGAACTTCCTTAATACAATTTTTGATATTAAATAATTTTTGCTTTATGTAGTATTATAAAAATATATGTGAAATATAAAGTACATTTAAGGTTAAAAAAATGAATCAGGTAAATATTGCTGTGAAATAACTCAAAGCGTTCAAGAAAAACTATCAATTTAATTATAGGTTATTTTTATTTTAGTAAAAATGAGTATAAATCGGCATTGTTTTATACCAAATTGTACTTCGAGATATAAAACAAATAAAGAGAAAGTCTCATATTTAAAGCTCCAAATTATCCCGAAATGTTACAGCGCTGAATACGAGCCATACCGCGCAAAGATCGTCTAGCACGTCCAGCAGAGACTCAGTACTTATGTGCGAAACATTCTCAGGAAGATGATACCCATACAACATAAATAAGTCGTTAAGACGTCTTTATAATGCCCATGTCTTTAAAACATCTGATCCAAATGTAATCACTAAGACATCACATACGTGTCTTATGTCCTCCATTCTGGATGTTTAAAATATGTTATTATCTTCCATGCAAATGACGTCTATTTAATATCTTTTCGACAATCAAATGTTGTCCTTTTTAATAAAATTATGACCAATATAAGAGGTATCAGTTTTCATAATTGGCGTATAGTTATATTTTTAATTATCTTGTGCTTTAGAAAAATCAGTCCACAAAGAAGGACTTCAATTACAATAATGATCTAGATTATATTACTTTAGTTTCTTCATATGTGGACGGGTTTTTTGTCGAAGGCTTTGAAGATAATGTTTTGGCACGCGGAAAATTTCTACACTAGCAAAAGCAGCTCCGATTAATTTCGACAAAACGTGATTCACTTTTGTGTGAACACTGTGATCTGCAAAGTCTTGCAAGAAGATTTCATACCAATCCATATTTAAAGAAATAATTAGAGATCATTGTAGCCAGCATGTGTGGACGATTTTATCTAAAATATAGGATAATAAACATCACTATACGTTAATTCTGAAAAGGATAATAATAATGATACATCTCGTGTAAAACCAACTTTGTCACAATCAGAAGAATCTACATTACCACATTAATGAAAATAGGTACCTCATCTTCATAACACCATTATCAATTAACAAATTCATAAAAGTACGCAAACATGATTCCGTAAGTGCGAATTTTTATAGTTTATTAACAAATATCATGTAAATAATGCAAATCAACTACAAATTTAAATAATAAAACAAGTTAACCTAACTTTTTTTTTCAAATAGCAATAATGTCAAATCTATTTGCTATTGAAACAACTTTTCTGCTTCACACTGTAAAATATACTTATAAAATTATTTCTAAACTCATTTGCTCTGATTATTTAATATCTATATACCGAAAAACAGCTAAATTATCCGTTCCCGCCAAAACTTCCAAGTCATTTTGAACTAATAAGATAAATAACACAGTATTTTGTGCCCAAATATTTACATAGAATAACATATACCAATCTTAGATACTAAACTGATATGTGTTTTTCGCAATATATCCTATATTTTTAAAAATAATAGTTATTTAATGTGAGATGAGCACGTCTTGACTTTGACAGTTATCAGACTAGCTGAATTTTAATGACGTCACATGACCGTGCTTATGGCATCCGACGATACTACTAGAGACACCTAGCGGTCATTACACATTCTGACCGCTAGAAAAGATCATGTCGGCAAACCTAATTATTCTTTAACCCTGGTTTAAACAAACCACTCTCACTGCGAACATCGCTGACAGAAAATCGTCGCAAATTTCGTTAACGAACTTCGTCAGCGGACTTCGCGATACTATGTCCTTAAAAACCAAGCCTTAAGTGCCAAAATTAAACTTCTGAGGAATATTTTTTGACAGATGGTTTAACCAATCATATTGCGTAATGATGACGTCAAATGACGTAATGCAACCAATAGAATTGAAAATGTAAAATGATGTATCTGACAACATAATTTTGTAGATTAGGTTTTATTTTGTTATGTCAGTAACAAAAAATTTATTAATTTGTCACATGAAACGTCAAAAATGTTTAGCAAAATGAGTCGTTTTGGTAGTATTTTTAACAAGAAAAATATTCTTCCTAAATACCATTCGAGATAATAATTTTTTGAGAGAATTTTTGTCTATTCCACGGCAACTTATTGCAATTTCACTCCACAAAACATCATCTGACAATTCCCCTCAACTTCGTTTCGGGAAATTGATAGATGATGTTTTGTGTCGTGAAATTGTTAGAAATAAGTTGCCGTGGAAACGACAAAACAATTCTCAAAAAATTCTCATCTCTTATGGTATTACCCCTAAATATTTTTTGACAGATGGTTTAGCCAATCAAATTGCGTAATGATGACGTCAAATGACGTAATGCAACCAATAGAATTGAAAATGTAAAATGATGTATCTGACAATATAATTATGTAGATTCGGTTTTATTTTGTTACGTTAGTTACAAAAAATAAATTAATTTGTCACATGAAACGTCAAAAATGTTTAGCAATATGAGTCGTTTTGGAAGTATTTTTAACAAGAAAAATATTCTTCCTAAATACCATTCGAGATAATAATTTTTTGAGAGAATTGTTGTCTATTCCACGGCAACTTATTGCTTTCACTCCACAAAACATCACGGAAAATTGTCAGATGATGTTTTGTGTCGTGAAATTGTTAGAAATAAGTTGCCGTGGAAACGACAAAACAATTCTCAAAAAATTATCATCTGTTATGGTATTACTCCTGAAAACAGCTTTTTACCTCTCGCCTAAGAGAGGTATAGGGATCGTGAAAAAATTCGATGTCGAGATTTTTGTCAATAAGCACGTTTTAGCACCTTTAGAACCTATTTTGACTATTTTCACGATGATGTCTGTGTGTGTGTGTGTGTGTGTGTGTGTGTGTGTGTGTGTGTGTGTGTGTGTGTGTGTGTGTCTGTATGTGTGTGTGTGTGTGTGTGTGTGTGTGTGTGTGTGTGTGTGTGTGTGTGTGTGTGTGTGTGTGTGTGTATGTATGGAAGTCTGTATGTGCGCGCCTACTATAGTCTTTCGTTCTGATTCATTATCTCAAATTCTACTGAACATAAAATTATAATATTTTGCATTACACATTTGTATATCTTAATGAAGAGCTGATTAGATTTTGGTAAAAATCTGTCAACCGGAAATGGACTTTTCTTGAAGCACTATAACATTTTTGCAAAAATCGTATAAAATAATGCGATTGTTACCATTTGGCATACGACACATGAAAGATGAAATTACATTGTACAGTATTTACTTTACTCTGTGCTATATATTTTACCAATAAAGAAATATGAATTTTTTAAATATATAATTTTACCTACCACGATTTGTGAATCACAAAATAGAAAAAATCTGTTGTGGCCAGCACACGACCTCTCGCTTTAACACTGTAATTTATGTGAATTTGATTTTAGTTAGGCTTTCTTAAATTATAATTTTGCAATAAATTTACAAACTTTTTGAAAATAATTTTATAGTTCTTAGTTCTTTAATTAGCTCTTTATAGATAAAAATTTAACTTTATTATTACCTTATTACATTATGTTCAGTTGTTAATAATATTTACATTTCTTTTAAAATGGTGCCACAAACATTTCAGAAATTGTGTATACGTCTGTTCATCTGTCACATTGACATATTCATTTTTGTTTTCAATTTTTTTTCCTATATTATGATTTACAAATCGTGGTAGGTAAAATTACAAATTTTTGAAAATTAATTTTCCTTTATTGGTAAGAGATATAGAAACGATGTTAAATAAATATTGTAAGAGATAATTTGTTCTTTCAAATGTCGAATGACAAATTGTAACTATCGCAGTATTTCCTATATTTTTTGCAAAAAATGTTAAAATTCTTCAAGAAAATACCATTTCCGGTTGACAGATTTTTACCAAAATCTTATCAGCTCTTCATTAACATATATAAATGTATATTGCAAAATATTAGAATTTTATGTTCAGTAGAATTTGAGATAATGAATCAGAACGAAAGACTATAGTAGGCGCACATACAGACACACACACACACACACACACACACACACACACACACACACACACACACACACACACACAGACATCATCGTGAAAATAGTCAAAATAGGTTCTAAAGGTGCTAAAACGTGCTTATTGACAAAAATCTCGACATCGAATTTTTTCACGATCCCTATACCTCTCTAGGCGAGAGGTAAAAAAATTGAAAACAAAAATAAAATTGTCAATGTGACAGATAAACAGATGTCTAGCAAGGAGGTTTCTCTGTGGTGTAGGGCATGTGTGAAATGTGGTGTATAGTTTTTGAAATGTTAGTATATAGTATAGGTAATATTAATTGGACATAGTATTATGTAAATATGGTATTTATAAAATAAAATAATATATTAACCAAAAAACTGATTAGATTTGTGAAATATATAATTTATTACCTTTATAATTCCATTAGGAAGTTCAAATATTATGCCACGTGTCCACTTGAGAGTAATTCTCCAGAGTTACTATCGATAGTTACTCTCAGTTGCGAGATTTTGCTCTCCGAGAGCTACAATAGATAGATCTGAGAACTTACTCTTAGATGGTAATGTCAACTCTCAAGAGCCGTGTCCTATGTTGAATTGTATCTGTGCTCTCGAGAGTGAGTTTAAAAACCTAAACAGCAAACAACTAACAAATATAGGGTGTCCCAATAAGAATGCACAATTTAAATTGCGCGCCATTTTCGTACCCTTCGGTTGGTGACGCATGCAATTGCTCAGTTGTCATCTAAAGACATTGCGGTTAGTGAAAATGAATCGCTTTTTTTTCTTTCTTCGAGAATGTTATACGGTGTTAAATACGAGGTTAAATAATAATACTTCAATGTCAAGGCGAGAGGTATTGTAACGGCCACGTCAGATTTTTTCTTTTTGGAAATTATTTATTTTTAATTTAAATTAACATAGACATAATAACGCTGTAGAGCTTAAATGTAATTTTTATAAATACATGTTTATAATAATAAAATAAAGTTAACATTATACAAAATGGTCTATAATGAGGGCTAAACTGCTAAACATTTAAAAAGGACTTATACGTACACATAAGGTAAAAATCCAAAGAAGGCAATCTTTGCGTATGTATAAAGTTCAATTTAAAAACTTCAGGCACATGGAACCTTTATGGTATTAGGCAAGGCACTTAGAACCTTTTTGGCGAAAAAAAATAAAAACTCAATTTTGGGCACTTAGACTCTTTTGATTTTATAGTTTTCAATCATAGTTCAGTTTTTATTGAATACAAACAATAAGCTAAGTCAGTTATAATATTATGTTAAATGTGTGAAGTGCAATAATTATACATGCATACATACGTATTGTATGTCATCAAGTCTGTATACCCAACTTGACTATATTATTTAAATCCACGACATTACATAGTACCTCAAGCACAATAAATAATACGCTAAAAAAATTGTTAACCTTAAACGAAATAATCATCTTCGTAACATGATACATACAATATCTACAAAAACTTTATATTGCCATATACATTTTTACATTATAATTTCTCTTTCTTCTGTATATTTCCGATAACAAATTGAATAAATCATGGCACGGGTGAAAACATGATTTGGCGACAATATGTAACACAGATCCCCCTGCCCCCCCAACCATTACCAGAAATTACGAGTTGCGAAACTACTGCCAACAGTTGTTTTAAATAATTACTAAATAGTTAATCTTTCTCCCGCTGCATCTATCGAACAGCACCTCCTTGAATGAATATATTTGCCGTAAAAATATTGACCAAAATTGTTGTAAATATTAATATCTCCTGTATAAGGTAACAAATCTTCTTCAAAATTTTACCAAACATCACACAACCTTCCGCCATATCTAGACTTTAAACATACAAATTTAAAATATAATTTAAAATATACAAATAAAAATCTAAAATATTCAAACACAGAAATTTGCATCACCTGAATAAAAATCTGACGTGGCCATTACACAACCTTCCGCCATATCTAGACTTTAAACAGAAATGTATACGTACAATCCGGTGCCCATTTAAAATATACAAATAAAAATCTAAAATATTCAAACACAGAAATTTGCATCACCTGAATAAAAAGATTCATTCACAGGAAAACTCTGCTGTGTTGAAGCCATCCTCCGTTCAATTACTACATTTAATATCTTACTTAGGACTTATATAGCGCTAGTATGCCAACTTGTCACCCGTCTCACCTGTCAATATTTTTTACGCAGAAACAAAAATCAACCGATCATGGATTACAAGATATCAACGTTTTATTTGAAAAATTTATTTTTACCTCTCGCCTCATATTCTATAAGAGAGGTATTGTAATGGGTCAAAATTTTCGAGTATGAGTTTTTGGTGGATAAGCACGTTTCAGGGTCTCTATAATACGAATTTACTATTTTCACGATGATGTCTGTGTGTGTGTGTATGTGTGTTTGTATGAATGTATGGACTGACGATTTTTCGTCCACGATAACTGAAAAAGTATCAAACCTTTAATAACCAAATTTCATATTTAAGGTTTTAATAAGGATCTTAACACCGGATAACATTTTGGTAGAAATCTGAAAACCGGAAGTAGTACTTTTTGAAGCTTGATAAACTTTTCCTTTAATATATTGTTACATTATTTATTTATGACAATTTTTGCAATTAAAAATAAAAGAAAATATAATTATCTATGGGTACAGTTAATTATAAATACAATTTGCTGAATCTGGTAGTATTTAACAATAAAATAAAGTACAATTAATATTCTATCTTGTTGTCCATGATATGAAATTTGTTTCTACATAAAATTTGAATGATTATGACAGTGACAGTACAGTTGACATCTTTTGCTTGCATCTTGGTTTACATTATCGTTTACATCTTACATGAACATTAAACTATTAAAATGTAAGTAAAACTATTTATAGATTAGTCTCGAGGTTAATAGAATAAGCAGAATTAGGCGAGAGGTCGTGTACTGGCCACAGCAGATTTTTTTAAATTTTACTGCAGTTCTTTAATGCTACCAGATAAAGACAATTTTTTATAACGTAAGTTGCAAATAACTTTTCCTCTTATTCTTATTACAAATAAATACTATATTTTTCCAAATTTATATACAATTTTGACAATTAACCTTTTCAATCTTCAAAAAATATCACTTCCGATGCAGATATTTGTACCAAAATCTACGGAGCTCTTCCAATTTATATACAAATGTTAAATACCAAATATCAAAATTTTCGGGTAATTCGAATTTGAGTTATGCGACTAACACCCCTTGACCACACACACACACACACACACACATACACACAGGCATCATCGTGAAACTATCAAAAATGAGTTGTAAGGACCCTAATTCGTGCTCATCCACTAAAAACTCACCACCCGATTTTTTGCATGATTCCAATACCTTCCTTTATAGGTAAGCGGAAGGTAAAGATTCATTCGCAGTATGTCAACTTGTCACCCGTCTCCCCTGTCAATATTTTTTACACAGAAACAAAATACAATCGAACATGGATTACAAGATTTCAACGTTTTATTTGATAAATTTATTTTTTAAATTTTACTGCAGTTCTTTAATGCTACCAGATAAAGACAATTTTTTTATAACGTAAGTTGCAAATAACTTTGCCTCTTATTCTTATTACAAATAAATACTATATTTATCCAAATTTATATAAATCAAAAAATATCACTTCCGGTAAAGATATTTGTACCAAAATCTAATGAGCTCTTCCAATTTATATACAAAATGTTAAATACCAAATATCAAAATTTTTGGGTAATTCGTATTTGAGTTATCCGACCGACAGAAATCCGGCCCTGACCACATAGCTACACACATACACACACACACATACATACATACAGACATCAAAGATGAATTGTAAGGACCCTAATTCGTGCTCATCCACTAAAAACTCACTACCCGATTTTTAGCATGATTCCAATACCTACCTTTACAGGTAAGCGGAAGGTAAAAAAAATAAAATAACATATTTTATGGTTTTTCTATAGGAGCCTGGAATTCCTTTTGAAATTACGATTTACTATCTTATGTACAGTACTAAACTACACAACATATTTAAATATGATCAATATCTTACATCTGGTATAGCAGGAAAAAAAATAAATGTATGAAAAAAGTAAGTTTTTTGTATTTTAAATATTGTTCTTGAGATGTATTTTTAATCATTTTATATATATTGTAAATAATATTACTAGAAATGTTTCCTATAAATAAGAACATTAACTTACATCTAGCATTGGAGTTATTTAAAAAATAAGATAGGAAATGCTTTTTTAGATGGGTAAATTAACACAAATCGTTATAAAATATTTTTATTTACATTAAGTAATGATTTCTTATTGACTATGCATTCAAAGAATACTTGTAAACATTGCACAATTTCAATAAAAAAATAAATAGACATAAGTACGTCTTTCCTCTATTTTGAAATGCGCGCGCAGGGGTAACATTTAACCTTAAATACTATTTTTCATTTATCATAAACAGTTTTAGATTTTTAAAGAATCATTGTTACTTAGTGTTACGTATTGGTTTACGTTTAAATGATAGATATTAAGTACTTTAATAACTGGTTTTTAATTGCTTATTTTTCATTACACAACACTAGACTAACATAAGTTAATATCATTATTATAACATCACATTACATGAATCTAGCAACATAACATATCATGGTAGTACTTGCCAACCTATAATATTAATAAACATAAAGTACACTAGTACATTACACGCCCTTTTTACCTCTCGCCTCATATTCTATAATAGAGGTATTGTAATGGGTCAAAATTTTCGAGTATGAGTTTTTGGTGGATAAGCACGTTTCATGGTCTCTAGAATACGAATTTACTATTTTCATGATGATGTGTGTGTGTGTGTTTGTATGAACCGACGATTTTTCGTCCACGATAACTTAAAAAGTATCAAACCGTTTATAACCAAATTTCATATTTAAGGTTTTAATAAGTATCTTAACACCGGATAAGATTTTGGTAGAAATCCGCAAACCGGAAGTAGTACTTTTAGTAAAATATAACGTCGTTTGTGATTTACATATTCATTCTCGAAACAGGCTTAGAAATTCTTCCACTACTAGTAATGGTCATTTGGTCACTGGTAGTCTTATCTTTTTCGTTTATTTCTTGATCTTCTTTGTCTTGCTCTTGTGGATTGTTATCTAAATTTTCATGCACACTATTTCTTTCTTTAATGAATTTCCTATTTCTTCTGCTGACAGTACCGTCTTGTGTTTCAATTTTGTAAGAATTATCACCTTCATCTGATAATATTTTTCCTGGTTTCCACTGCCGAATGCCTGTTTGTACAAAAATAGGTTTGTTTGGCGTTAATTCGGGTAGATTCTTAGCTTGCCTATTGTAATATGATTGCTGAATTATTTGATTTCTTCTCATCACTTCTTCTTCCGTTTTAAATTTGTGTAAGGGCTTTAATAATTCTGTAGCTATTGGTAGAGTTGTTCGTAATTTCCTTCCCATCAATAATTCGCTGGGTGACGGTAAATTTTGCTTAGGAGTTGCATTATATTCTAATACTGCTAGAAACGGATCAGTTGATTTCTTTAGTAAACTTTTTGTTACTTGAACGTGACGTTCTATCATTCCATTAGATTGCGCGTAATATGGGCTGGAATGCTTCAAATTAATTTTAGATTTGCTTGCAAAATTTTTATATTCTAAGGAATCGAATGGTGGACCATTGTCCGAAAATATTTCTGATGGTAATCCAAAACTAGAGAAAATATTCTTCAAACAGCTGATAACAACTGCTGCTGTTTTGCCTTTTAATTTATTTACTACCAAATACTTGCTATAGTAGTCCACTATAATAAGAAAATCTTCTCCATTTAATGACATAAAGTCAACACCAATTTTTGCCACGCATGTGACGGTATTGCATGCGAAGTTAATAATTCCTTTTGTTGACTTCGAGCACAAGTCTGGCATGTTTCGCACTGAAGAACTATTTTTTATATGTCTCGGGTTAGTCCAGGCCAATATACAATTTTATTAGATAGATTTTTGCAGGCAACTATACCTTGGTGTGAATTGTGGATTAAATTTAAAAATTCTGGTTTTAATGAATCAGGAACAACTATTCTTTTGTTGTAAAATAGTATGTTCTGATGTTCGTATATTTCATTTCTCACTGGCCAATAAATTCGAGCTTTCTCTGGTACTGAATTTTTATATTCTGGCCAGCCTGTGACTGCATAGGTTTTTACTAAATTTAATATAGGATCTGATTGAATCGCATGTTCTAATCTTTTTGCATTTTCAGCTGAAGTGCTTATTGCTGGGTAAACTCTCACCTAATTTAAATTAAATTTGGTTGTATCGTTGCTGCGTTTCAGTTAGAGAGATAGATGCGAATTCAACAGGATTAGTGATGCCGTGAGACGAGACGAGACGAGAAATAGTCAATTCTCGTCTCATCACAAATTTTCGATACGAGAATTTTTAGTATTCTCGTCTCGGTCATTTTTCAGCTGTTCATTTCTCGTCTCAAGGAACTCGATTCTCGTCTCGTCTCAAATTTCTCGACAAAAAATTAGAGCCACCTAACGATTTTTGCAAGAACTATTAGATTTCGCGTCATGCCCATGTCACACATGTAATACTTGTACAGAGTGATCGGAGTGATCAAAACAAACTGACAGTCACGTGACCCGCAATTTTTTTAAATGCTATTAAAACTAGACTTCTAAGAAGAAAAGTTTGATTTCCAAGTTCATGGGTGTGCGACTTAGGATAATAAAGATTTTTTATTTTAGTAATTTTATTAAACTCAACAATATTTTCTAAATGAATAATTAAATAAGTTACAATAGCCACCGTTTCGGAATTATAATTAGTGATGACCACCGAAAACCGCCAATATTTAAAAATAAAACTTGTGTGCAGCGCGCCATCTGTCGGTAGTAGTGAGTAGAAAAAACATCGTAACCTCAAATTTAATGATCAGACTACAACTACAAATTGAATGTATTTGATTATAGTTTTATTCGTTACAAAAAACATTGTACAAACCACTTGCGGGAAGACACCATCCCAGCATTCGCATAAATGAAACCCGCGCTTCGCTCGTGTTTCAAAAAACCGCTCATGTGGGATCAAAATCTTCCCGAATTTGGTTCGTAAATAACTATTCACTATTCTTGATTGTTCTTTTAATAATGTAGCTCCTGATGATGACGTATGTGACGTCGAAACTAGTCGACTGAGAAATAAAATATTGTTGAGTGCATCCCAGTAATTTTTCTTCATTCCTGATTTAAAAAAAGATATTTTTAAGTAAAAATTTCGAGAATTCTCGAGTTCTCGAGGGTATTTCTCGTCTCAAAATTATGAATTCTCGTCTCACCTCGAAAATCCGAGACGAGAAATTTACTGATTCTCGTCTCGTAATTTCGAGACGAGACGAGAAAATTCTCGTCTCGGCGGCATCACTAAACAGGATGGTTGTTTTGTAAAATTACAGCTCCAATGCCGTATTGGCTTGCGTCTACTGACAATGTGATTTTTTCCTTTGGATTGAAATAAGATAATGTTGGTGCTGTGGTTATGGTATTTTTTAAATTTTCAAAACAAACTTGTTCTGTTTTTCCCAAATCCACTCAGTCTTTTCACTTAACAGTTTTCTAAGCGGTGCAGTTTTTTCGGACATATTTGGGGTAAATTTACTTAAATACGTGATCATTCCAAGGAATCTCTGCAGCTCTTTCTTATTCTGCGGAGTTTTGTACCTATTAATTGCCTCTATTTTAGTTTCATCTATTTGGATTCCCTTAAAGCTGACAACATGTCCTAAGAATCGCACTTCTTCTACTGCTAGCTGCAGTTTCTCTTTGGTGAGCTTAAGCTGATGTTCTTCAATTCTTTTTAACACGCTTTCTAAGTTCCGGTTATGCTCTTCTATTGTAGACCCATATACGAGAACATCGTCGAAATAAAATGATGACCATTTGGAAAATTTCGGGTGCACTTGATATTCCATAAGGCATTCTTGTGTAGCGGAATCGGCCTATTGGCGTTGCAATGGTACATAATCGGGAACTGCTTTCGTCTAATGGAATCTGTAAAAAGGCAGAAGAAGCATCTAACATTGTATAATATTTAGAGCCACTTAACTGAGAAAAGATTTCATCTTGGGTTGGTATTTTATAATGCTGTCTTTTTATGTATTTATTTAACGGCCTTGGATCCATACAGATTCGTATATCTCCATTTTGCTTGGGGATAACAACAATTGGGTGGACCCAGTCTGTTGGCTCTTCAACTTTGATAAGTAGTCCTGCATCCTCCATTTTTAGTAGTTTTTCATTGACTTTTTCTTTTAGTGCGATTGGTATTTTTCTGGCTGCGCCTATTTCAGGAACAGCATCTTCTGAGAGTACAATCTTACAAGTTTTGTTTAACTTTCCCATTCCTTTGAATGTATTTTCGAACTTGTTAATTATTTCTTGCGCAGTGCAGGCGTTTTTTACTTCATTGACATTGCAGGAATTACTGGAAATTTCTAATATTTTTAATTCTCTTGCTCCTTCTAGTCCTATAATTGTTTGCGCGCTTGAATCATGCAACACATGAAACTTTAAACATTTTATACTGTTTTTGTATTCACATTTCAAATAAATACACCCATCAGTTTTTATATCATGTCCTGTATATGATACTAATCTCTCTTTGCTCTTTTCGACTTTGTTGGTATTAAATTTAACTTTAAAAAAATCTTGTTTCGTTAATAAATTGACACCAGAACCGGTATCAATTTTAACAGACATCAACTTAGAATTAATTTTTATATCTTCGTGCCACTCTACTGAATTGACTTTGTTTACACTTCAAACTGTTCCAGTTTCAATATTGCTAGTGTCTTGTTTACTTTCGTTCTTATTTTCGTCTATTACGTGAACTTTCTTGGTTTTACAACATTTCTTCCAATGTCCTACTTTTCCACACCGATTACACTTACTCTTGAATGCTGGACATTGCTTTGGAAGATGCTTTAAATCACATCGACCACATTTGATTTCGTTTTCGGTTACTTTTTGCTTACTGAAGTTTGATTTTTTTTTACTACCTGCATCAACCTTGTTAGCATTACTTATTTATTTCTGCTTTATTTCGCTACTTTCCATGGCTCTGCAAATATCTACAGCTTCGCTGAGTTTGAGATTTGGATACTGTAAGAGTTTTTCTTGGCATCTACCGTTTCTTATCCCTAAAACAATCCTATCTCTCAGCATTACATCTTTTTCTTGAAATTCACATGTTGTTGCGAGCTTACGCAGCTCTGTTAAAAATTGATCTATTGATTCGCCTTCCTGTTGGTCTCTCTTGAAAAATTTGTAATGTTCATAAACTAAGTTCTTGATAGGATTACAATAATCCACAAACTTTTGAACAATAACCTCAAACTTTGTCTGGTCTTCTGCTTCTGCGTATTCAAACGTGTTAATTTAGGAGAATAGCGATTCTTTGCTTTTCAGATTTATTATCTTTTCCTGTAGCCGTGAGATAAAAATTCTATTTTTACTTCCATACGCGCCAATTTTCTGCTACGTTTCCTTGGAACTTCATTTCACAAGGCACTCTCGCCTCCATTTTGGTTTCTTTTTTCTCGTTGTTGCTGTTGTGGAATTACGGTCACCACTTTTAGTCAACTTTTGCTTTTATTTTTAACCTCTGCCACCATGTTACGTATTGGTTTACGTTTAAATGATAGATATTAAGTAGGTACTTTAATAACTGGTTTTTAATTGCTTATTTTTCATTACACAACACTACACTAACATAAGTTGAGATCATTATTATAACATCACATTACATGAATCTAGCAACATAACATATCATGGTAGTTCTTGCCAACCTATAATATTAATAAACATAAAGTACACTAGTACATTACACTTAGTATGAGTAAAGCCTCATTCCCACCTCTATCATAGTCGTAGTCGTAAGTCGTTAGTCGTAACCTTGAGAGTTTGACATACGAAACAACGTTACAGCGTTTCCACCTCTTGTCGTAGTCGCAAGTCGTTAGTCGTTAGTCGTAGTCGTAAGGATTTGGCTCTGCCAAACTTTTTGTCGTAATCATAAATATAAAGAGATGGAGATATGTAGTGCTGCTGGTTTCACTACTGTCACTGCACTACTCGTCGAAAGAAAAGTTATAGAAATATAAATATGAATAAAAATAATATTGTTTTATATATTTCTGAATGTTTTATAGCTTTTAAGGTAATTCAATATTACTATGATTTATTTCATATTTCTTATTACACATTTTTAAAAATCATGGTATGTTCACATGCAATTGAATACATTTTATGTATACATTTATTTTTTATTATTTGTCCTAATACTATAATTTTCTTCCTGGGCAAATTAGTATTGTTTCCAATATAACAGTAAAATTTAATTATCAATTATTTGAAATGTATTTGACTCATTTATTAGTTTAGTTGTGAACAAGACATTACCCTTATGATAAGAGCTGGGAACGGTCGGTTTTCCTTACGACTACGACTACGACTTACGACTACGACTATGATAGAGGTGGGAATGAGGCTTTACTTTTACTGAAACTACAAGCTAAATATGACTTATAGTTTACGAGATGATTCAAGAAAAGTGTTATTAAGCTGATGTCATGCGCGGCTTGGACGAGTGTACGAAGCCGGACTGTTCGACCTTACGTATTCTTTCGGCCATGGTTCTTAATCGTAAGGGGACCATTTAGACCAGGAAATTTTTTCGAAAATATACCTCCTAGAGGCAAATCATGTAACAATTGATTAACAGATTGAATCTTATGCTTTGATACCCGCTGAACACGCCTAGGTATGTTATTTGCTCGAATTCTCACTCCTTGTGCCCCAAATTCAAGATGGCGGATGAAAATTGTGTCCGAAAATCAGTTTTTCACATTTATCTCAGAAACTGTTCATATTAGGTGAAAAAGTGTTATATAAGAAAATGTAGATCATAAAATTCTCTATAAGATAGATTCTTAACGATTTTCATGTAAGTGGCACAATATTCGAGAAAATGTATTTCGAACATTTCAATCATTAAAAACCAAGTCCAAATTACGTCTCCCTTTATCAAAACGGCTGTCTTTTATTAACTGATAATAATATCAGCTTCCGGTTTTTTTATTAGATTCTATAAAAATATGGACTTCCGGTTTCTTTTATTGAATTCTACAAACATTTCTCTATAAGATACAAAATTTAAAAAAGTTTTGAGTGCGTTAGTTAAGCCAAGATATTAAACTTTTTCCGAGAAAAAGTTGAGAAATTTTTAAATTTTTTGTATTTATTGTGTTTAATGAAATGTAACTTCTAAACGAATAAAATAATGGGTCCATCAAGCTAGCGGGGCCATTATGGCAGAAACACATCGGACTAGTCTCAAAATTTTTAACTATTTTATTGCTAATTAATTACCGAAAAAACAATTTTTTAACCTCATTATTTAACGAGAAATTGATGTTTCTGCTAGCTTGACATGCCATTATGGCAGAAACATGTCGGACTAATCTCAAAATTTGTAACTATTTTATTGCTAATTAATTACCGAAAAAACTATTTTTTAACCTCATTATTTAACGAGAAATTGATGTTTCTGCTAGCTTGACAGGCAATTATGGCAGAAACATATCGGACTAGTCTCAAAATTTTTAACTATTTTATTGCTAATTAATTACCGAAAAAACTATTTTTTAACCTCATTATTTAACGAGAAATTGATGTTTCTGCTAGCTTAACAGGCAATTATGGCAGAAACATATCGGACTAGTCTCAAAATTTTTAACTATTTTATTGCTAATTAACTACCGAAAAAACAATTATTTAATCTCATTATTTAACGAGAAATTGATGTTTCTGCTAGCTTGACAGGCAATTATGGCAGAAACATATCGGACTAGTCTCAAAATTTTTAACTATTTTATTGCTAATTAATTACCGAAAAAACAATTTTTTAACCTCACTATTTAACGAGCAATTGATGTTTCTGCTAGCTTGACATGCCATTATGGCAGAAACATGTCGGACTAATCTCAAAATGTGTAACTATTTTATTGCTAATTAATTACCGAAAAATCAATTTTTTAACCCCATTTTTTAACGATAAATTGACGTTACTGCTAACTTGACAGGCCATTATGGCAGAAACATGTCAGATTAGTCTCAAAATGTGTAACTATTTTATTGCTAATTAATTACCTACTAAAAAATCAATTTTTAACCCCATTTTAACCATAAATTGACGTTACTACTAACTTGACAGGCCATTATGGCAGAAACATGTCGGACTAAAAATTTTAACTATTTTATTGCTAATTAGTTACCTAAAAAACAATTTTCTAACCTCATTTTTAAGGGCGCGTTTAAAAGTGAAAAAATAGTAGCACAATGTTTGTAAGTAATGGTTTTGTTTTAACCCGATAATAGTCAAAATTTTATTATATATCATAATTAGATTTTTTAAAATATTAAAATGTATTAAAAATAAGTATACTGGGACAATGTGCTTGCAATATGCTGAAATGTGCTGTATATTATATTAAATATGCTGGCTTCGTTTTCCATTAATTTTAAAATTTCAAATGATGGGCCAACTTAACGACAGCCCACCCAATTAGAAATTTTAAAATTTTGTTGACTGAAAATGAATGTGCTTGCAATATGCTGCAATGTGATGTATATGTATAAAATGTGCTGGTTTTGTTACCCGTTTTTTTTAAATTCTGTATGATGGGCCAAGTTAATAACAGCCCACCCAACTAGTAATTTTAAAGTTTTTTTTTGGCTGAAACTGAATGTGCTTGCAATATGTTGCAATGTGATGTATGTTATATAAAATGTACTGGTTTAGTTTTCCGTATTTTAAAAAATTCTTTATGATGGGCCAAGTTAATGCCAGCATTGCCAGCCCGTCCAACTAGTAATTTTAAAGTTTTGTTGACTGAAAATGAATGTGCTTGCAATAATGCTACAATGTGCTGTATGTTATATAAAATGTGCTGGTTTCGTTTTCCGTATTTTTAAAAATAAAATTTTGGCGGAAACACGAACCATTTCAAACAGTATATATAAAATTTTAAAATGAATTATCTTCATGGGAAAGTGAAAGAGTAGGTACTTTAATTCTCTTAATAGTTGAACTCTTATTATTTTATTTAAATAGTTACTTTCTTACCTGCCATCAACTTGGTATAATATTAGGTATTTATATTTTATTGAATGAAGGTACGGTGCAATCTGTAGTCCAGAAAAATTCGGAGGAACATCTACAGATGTCCCATTTATACAGGTAAAATAAAAGTAGTTAGAAGTATATACCTACCTATTTAATATGTAATTCAGAGAAATTTAATATAATACAAATACAATTTCATATAATATCTTCTATCAATTATTATTCAGTTGGATCTTCAGAATTTAAAATTGCAGATGCGCTTAAAAGTCGGACATTAAAAAATAATTTACTGTTTGAAATGGTTCGTGTTTCCCGCCAAAACTTTATTTTTACTACTGCCACGTCAGCAGATCCATTACCCTGGCCCACCAATATTAAAATGTATTAAAAATAAGTATGCTGGGACAATGTGCTTGCAATATTCTTAAATGTGCTGTATATTATATTAAATATACTGGCTCCGTTTTCCATTAATTTCAAATGATGGGCCAACTTAACGACAGCCCACCCAATTAGAAATTTTAAAATTTTGTTCACTGAAAATGAATGTGCAGTTCTGTGAGATGCGAAGTGCCGAATTATCTCACCGCGGAGCTTGATTTTTAAATTTACTTTTTGAAATGGTTCGTGTTTCCCGCCAAACAAACAGTACATTGCAGCATATTGCAAGCACATTCAGTTTCTGCCAAAAAAAACTTTAAAATTACTAGTTGGGTGGACTGGCATTAACTTGTCCCATCAAACAGAATTTAAAAAAAAACGGATAACGAAACCAGCACATTTTATATAACATACAGCACATTGCAGCATATTGCAAGCACATTCATTTTCAGTTTACAAAATTTTAACATTTTGACTATTCGGGTTAAAAACATTAATTACCATTACAAACATCGTGCTACGATTTTTTCACTTTTAAACGCGCCCTTAAAAATGGGGTTAGAAAATTGTTTTTTCGGTAACTAATTAGCAATAAATAGTTAAAAATTTTGAGACTAGTCCGACATGTTTCTGCCATAATGGCCTGTCAAGCTAGCAGAAACATCAATTTATAGTTAAAAAATGGGGTTAAAAAATTGTTTTTTCGGTAATTAATTAGCAATAAAATAGTTAAAAATTTGGAGACTACTCCGACATGTTTCTGCCAGAATGGCCTGTCAAGCTAGCAGAAACATCAATTTCTCGTTAAATAATGAGGTTAAAAAATTGTTTTCTCGGTAATTAATTAGCAATAAAATAGTTAAAAATTTTGAGACTAGTCCGATATGTTTCTGCCATAATTGCCTGTCAAGCTAGCAGAAACATCAATTTTTCGTTAAATAATGAGGTTAAAAAATTGTTTTTTCGGTAATTAATTAGCAATAAAATAGTTAAAAATTTTGGGACTAGTCCGATGTGTTTCTGCCATAATGGCCCCGCTAGCTTGATGGACCCTAAAATAATCGACTTCCGCTTTCTTTTGTGAAATTCTACTTACATTTCTCTATAAGATACAACATTTTAAAAAGTTTTTTGGGCGTTCGTTAAGCCAAAATATTAATTTTTTCCCCGAGAGACTGTTGCAATTTTTTTTAATTCTTCGTATTTATTGTGTTTATTGAATTGTAACTTCTGAACAGATAAAAATATAGACTTCCTGTTTCTTTTATTAAATTCTACGAACATTTATCTATAAAACACAACATTTGAAAAAGTTTTAAGGGCTTTAGTTAAGCCAAAATATTAAACTATTTCCGAGAAAAAGTTCAGAAATTTTTTATTTTTTTTAATTTATTGTTTTTAATGAAATGTAACTTCTAAACGAATAAAATAATTGACTTCCGCTTTCTTTTATGAAATTTTACGTACATTTCTCTATAAGATACAATATTTGTAAAAGTTTGTTGAGCGTTCGTTAAGCCAAAATATTAAATTTTTTTCCGAGATACAGTTGCAATTTTTTTTAATTGTTCATATTTATTGTGTTTATTGAACTGTAACTTCTGAACAGATAAAAATATCGACTTCCAGTTTATTTTATGAAATTTTACATACATTTCTCTATAAGATGCATTATTTTAAAAACTTTTTAGAGTATTCATTATAGTCCAGTCGGCAGAACGAAAAAAAGGCGTCTACCTGGAAAGTATTCCGAACTTAATGAAATTTTGACACGTCATTTAGGGGTACTCTGGGATGTTGAATCTGAGTTTTCGACCTCGAGGGCCCTGTGCTAACTTGGGGAGGGGGTAAAAACCACGATTTTTATTACCCTTTTTCGGTATTTCGCCTATAACTCAAAAACTATGGAACCTACGAACTTTGTTTTTATTTTCAGAAAGAACATTAAATTTCCTTCAAATTCCACTTGTCAAGCGTATTTTTTGACCCAATAGGTACCGAGAGACAGGCGTTCAAAATTAGGAAATGATATTTTCAGTCACACATTGACATTTAGCAGGATATTGCAAATTTTTGGCTCATAACTTTAGTTTTAGGGCGTTTATTAAACCAAAATATCAATTTTTTTCGTGAGAAAATTGAGAAATATTAAAATATTTCGTATTTATTATAAAAACATTTGATATTTTGGCGTAATGAATACCATAAAAAGTTTGTAAAATACTGTATTTTATAGAGAAATGTTCGTAAAATTTAATAAAAGAAACCGGAAGTCGATAAGTTCATCCTTTTAAAAGTTATAGCTCATTAAACACAATAAATATTAGAAATTTAAAAATTTCTTGACTTTCTGTTGGAAAAATATTTTATATTTTGGCTTAATGAACACCCTAAAACGTCTTTAAAATCATGTGTCTTATGGAAAAATGTTCGTAAAATTTAATAAAAGCAACCGGAAGTCGATATTTTTTCTCCGTTTAGAAGTTACAGCTCATTAAATACAATAAATATTAAAAATTTAAAAATTTCTCAATTTTCTTTCGGAAAAACATTTGATATTTTGGCTTAATGAACACCATAAAACGTTTTTAAAATAATGTGTCTTATGTAGAAATGTTCGTAGAATTTAATGTAAGAAACCGGAAGTCGATAACTTTATCCGTTCAGAAGTTACAACTCGTTAAACACAATAAAAACAAAATATTTGAAAACTACTCAAAAAAACAAAATTGATATTTTGGCTTAATGAACGCCCCAAAAAGTTTTTAAAATAACGTATTCTGTAGAGAAATGTTCGTAAAATTTAATCAAAGAAACCGGAAGTCGATAAGTTTTTTTTAACTAAAGTTATGAGCCAAAAACTTGCAATATCCTGCTAAATGTCAATGTGTGGCTGAAAATGTCATTTTGAGAAACATTTTCTAATTTTGAATGCCTGTCTCTCGGTACCTATTGGGTCAAAAAATACGTTTGACCAGTGGAATTTGAAGGAAATTAAAATGAAAACAAAAAGTTCGTAGGTCCCATAGTTTTTGAGTTATAGGCGAAAAACCGAAAAAAGGTAATAAAAATTGTGGTTTTTACCCCCTCCCCAAGTTAGCACAGGGCTCTCGAGGTCGAAAACTCAGATTCGACATCCCAGAGTATACCTAAATGCAAGTTCTAAACGGCTAAAAATATCCACTTCCGGTTTCTTTTCAATAAACTTTTCAACAATTATTCTAGAATAACCTTCTATATGTTATTTTATTCGTTTAGAAGTAACAGTTCATTAAACGGTGGCCGGCCACATGCGCAATTGACAAAAACCCATAGGACAAATGCCCAAAGACAAATACTCAATTGAGAAATACCCATGCGGACAATTGCGCACGCGGACAAAAGCCCATGTGTACAAATGCTCACGGGTACAAATACTCATGCGGACAATTGCGCACGCGGACAAAAGCCCATGTGTACAAATGCTCACAGGTACAAATGCTCATGCGGACAATTGCCCACGCGGACAGAAGCCCACGTGTACAAATGCTCATGGGTATAAATGCTCATGCGGACAATTGCTCACACAGACAAAAGCCCATGTGTACTAAAGCCCATATGTACAAATGCTCATAAAATTATTTTTTCTCATCGGTATATTCTAAACTGCTTGATTATAATTTCTGTTTTGTTAGTATTGATTAGTTTATTTAAAAAAAAACGGAGTTCTGTTGGACTCAATTAGGGTTTTGTTAGTATTGATTAATTTATTTAAAAAAACGGAGTTCTGTTGGACTCAATTAGGGTTTTGTTAGTATTGATTAGTTTATTTTAAAAAAAACGGAGTTCTGTTGGACTCAATTAGGGTTTTGTTAGTATTGATTAGTTTATTTTTAAAAACGGAGTTCTGTTGGACTCAATTAGGGTTTTGTTAGTATTGATTAGTTTATTTTAAAAAAACGGAGTTCTGTTGAACTCAATTAGGGTTTTGTTAGTATTGATTAGTTTGGGTACAAATGTGCAAATCGAAGTGTGAAAATTGGTATATGGGTAGCTGGACATTGTGGTGGGGGAACTTTTATACGCTGTGGTTTTTCGGACGTGTGGTTATTAGGCGGTATGGTTTTTATACGCTGTGGTTTTCGGTGGTGTGGCATTTACTCAGAGTTTGTATCAAAACCGAGAATGTGGAACTCAAGAAGGGTATAAGGTTCCTTATTTACGAGTAGTTCTATTCAATCAGAGTTTGTACACAAACCGAGTATGTGGGGCTCAAGAAGGGTATTAGGTTCTCTATTCAGTTCAATTATTTTTGCTGTAATCTTAGGTTTAACTTAAATACCATTTGTTGTGCAATGTGCGCATGGGCAGCCTTAAATAAATAAATAACAAATTTTGATTGTTTCTTTCATTTTATTTTATTTTTTGCAAAAAACAAAATACTTTAGCGCGCTGTGTTATCGGAAACGCACGATAAAGTGAACACACGAGATCACAAATAGTAACTAAGGGAATGATTTTAAATAAGTGGGTAAGTAACAATAACACCGTTACAGTAATCTCTTCTAAAATTCTTAGAAACTCATTAGGGTGTAAGTTTCTTCACAGATGTTCAGAACAAACGCAGTATAATCATGATGTTTAAGACATGCCGATGAGAAAAAATAATTTTATGAGCATTTGTACATAAGGGCTTTAGTACACATGGGCTTTTGTCCGTGTGAGCAATTGTCCGCATGAGCATTTATACCCATGAGCATTTGTACACGTGGGCTTCTGTCCGCGTGGGCAATTGTCCGCATGAGCATTTGTACCCGTGAGCATTAGTACACATGGGCTTTTGTCCGCGTGCGCAATTGTCCGCATGAGCATTTGTACCCGTGAGCATTTGTACACATGGGTTTTTGTCCGCGTGCGCAATTGTCCGCATGGGTATTTGTCAATTGAGTATTTGTCTTTGGGCATTTGTCCTATGGGTTTTTGTCAATTGGGCTTCTGACCTGGAACCCATTAAACACAATAAATTAAAAAAATTAAAAAAATTTTCAACTTTGTCTCAGAGAAAAGTTTAATATTTTGGCTTAACGAACGCCCTTAAAACTTTTAAAAATATTTTATCTTATAGAGAAATGTTCGTAGAATTTAATAAAAGAAACCGGAAGTATATATTTTTATCCGCTTAGAAGTTTTTAACATAATGTATGTTATAGAGAAATGTTCGTAGAATTTAATAAAAGAGACCGGAAGTCAATATTTTTGTTCGTTCAGAAGTTACAGTTCATTAAACACAAACTATACAAAAAAAGGTAAAATTTCTCGGAAAATTTGTTTATATTTTGGCTTAATGAACGCACTAAAAAGTTTTTAAAATTATGTATTTTATAGAAAAATTTTCATAGAATTTAATTTTAAAAAAACGAAAGATGATATTATTATCAGTTAATTAATGACAGCCGTTTTCATGAAGGGAGACATAATTTGGACTTGGTTTTTATTGATTGAAATGTTCGAAATATATTTTCTCGAATACTGTGCCACTTAAGTACATGAAAATCGTTAAGAATCTATCTTATAGAGAATTTTATGATCTACATTTTCTTATATAACACTTTTTCACCTAATATAAACAGTTTCTGAGATAAATGTGAAAAACTGATTTTCGAACACAATTTTCGTCCGCCATCTTGAATTTGGGGCACAAGGAGTGAGAATTCGAGCAAATAACATACCTAGGGGTGTTCAGCGGGTATCAAAGCATAAGATTCAACCTGTTAATCAATTGTTACATGATTTGCCTCTAGGAGTGATTTCTAGACGTCTTTTGAAATTATTTTCCTGGTCTAATTAGCGCAATATTTCTCCCGATAGGTTCGCTAGGGAGCTTATTCCTTTTAACCTTCAAATGACTTTGAATCATCAAACCTGTGTATATGTAAACGAATCAACAAAAGTCAAAATGCGCGAATGCTGTATTGTACACGCAGTGGTGGCGCCAGGATTTTTAACACGGGCGGGCCATAGGGAGGCCATCCAAAATTAAGAAGGGCCACAAGGACATAATAAAAAGATGACATTTCACATGTTTATTTTACGTAAAAAGAATATAATATTGACAAACAAATCTATTATTTTAAAATAATTCTTCTATTTTCATTATTATCAGCAAATGTGTTAATTATTTGCGGTCTTCATTTAACAATTTTGCCTCTGATTTTTCTATGGCAATAACACATAAACTTGATAAGTTTGAATCAAGCAAAGAATTTCTTAAATATGACTTTACTCGCTTTAAACAAGAAAAAGTTCTCTCACAAGCAGCTGAGGATACAGGAATAGTTATAGCTATTGTACAGAGTTTACAAAGTTCTGCAAATGCAAGTTCGTATTCACTTAAAAATTAATGCAGATTAGAAATATCTGTAACTTTTATATTGTTTTTGAGCTCGTAATGATAAATTGATTTTTTATAATGTTTAACTCTGAAATTAATATATTATTGTCACATAAGTATAGGCAGTTGCGAAAGGTTTTATAAGTTCAGAATTTAAAAAAATACTGCTTTACTAAGTAAATTTTGGTCCGGAAATCTGTTTCGGATACTACTGAAGATTTTTCAAGTGTATTTCCCTCGACTAAATATTTTCAAGGTGTTAGGGTAATTTTTTGGTTCTGTTTCCTAGTAGGTACATTATGTGCTGCAGATGTAGTAGTTCTAGAAACTAAAAATTACGCGAAATTTCGACGGCAGAAAAGCGAAACACGTTGATAAGGGAAGACTTGGGCAGAAAAGGTTCATGCCTACGTTAGTTCTTCTATCTTTTGTCATGCGCGCTGCTGTAGGGAATCCCGCGCAAAGAAAACTTTGTTTCAAAAGACTTTGATTTCCAACAGTTGATTTTGTTTAAGAGTACGTTTGCCTGTCAGCGCCAATTGATTTGTACCGGTCTTACGTAGAACTACTTCCAAAAAGATACAAATATTCCTAATAGATGGCCTAACACTCGAACACTGCATCATAACACTGCACACCAGGGGAGGTGATTCATAGTAAACATACCGCTATTTTGCTTATCTCACTACCTGATCTCTGATCTGTTCGACTGGTTGGACTGTGTAAAGAAATTTTGCTGAAATGAGGAGACTGCTAACTTTTACATTTTAACCGTTCCCGTAATTTTTAAGTTGAATTACAACAAAATAATGATTATAAACAAATAACATTTTAATGTAAATGTATATAAATAATTTTTCTTCGTATACAGGTGTTTACTAAATTTGTCTCAATCGATTATGTAATTTGTTATTAGAATTTTAAAAAAATGATAAATTCAATAACAATAAAAGTACTTTATTTTCAATCTTTTGAATAAGGAATATATAGTGAAATATATTTTCAATCAGAATTTTCGCAATTTTACTACAGTAGCAGATCAGAATTTTTTGCATAGCATTGAATTCGGTTTTGATTTGAAGTACTTTTTGGACGCTGCAATGTTTGTGGTTACCATTTCTTATTATTTCTAATAACAAATGAGATAATCGAGTGAGATAAATATTAAAATTTTTGTGTTATGCTTTTATTATAAACAAACGACATGATGATAAAGAGTAAACTTGAGTGGTTGAGTGCCATGCACTTTTATGCAATGCAATGGTGACTTCAACATGATACTTTGTACCTGTTTACCTGTTAGGGTTAATTGCATTTTTAATACTATAAGAGGCTTACAGTAATTACAATAGTTTAGTTTTGAATTTTAGCAATTATATCATAGTACCGACTAATTTGGTAAGCAGAAATTTATGCAAAATATACAAGGGTAATACCCCGAGAGGTGATATTTTCTAAGAAATTATTTAGTCGTATACACGGCAACAGTATCGCAAACTTCCCCACTCACTCATAAAATATCACTTTTAACACTTATATCATAAATAACTATTATGACATCATCATGATAGGAATAGATAGGTACATGAATATAGCACAATAGTATTTTGTGCACCTAGGGAGGGAAGCGTGCTATTACTCCCGCGGGCGAAGCGGCGACCCGAGTCGAAGGCGAGCCAAGGGCGAGGGCGCCGGCCAAGGGAGGAATAGCCTTCCCTCCCGTGGGACACACAATATTTTACGTCACGAGGGTTGTATATCAGGCAGGCAACATTCAGACCACCAGCCCTATGAATATTACAATTACGAACTGCCCGAACATGCAGTTCATTGTTCAGAAAAAAAAAGATTTATATAATAATTTTTGAATTAAAAAAAATTTTGTTTGAATTTTTCTTCACTTTTTAATTTATAAAGTCTCGAAATCACCTTTCTTGCAAGCGGGAGGGAGAACTCGCTTCCCTCCCTCCATTAGCAAGAGGAAAACACTGCTTTCCTCCCCCGAGTGACGTAAAAAGAATTTCGGTGCTTGCTATATTGTATAGAAAGTAAGTTATAAGTAGGTAAACGGAAAAAATATATTAAACGTAAAAAAAAAAATCATTTATTGCTGCTATGAGCGAAAAAATTTGAAATAATTATTAGCACCATTAGTTAGGGCGGAAAATTTCCTACAAGATTATATGGATTTAAATCTAAAGGGATCTCTAACTAATATCTGTGATGTTTTGTGGAGTGAAATTGTAATAAGATGCCGTGGGCGACAATAATTTTCGAGTGGTATTTAGTATTTAGGAAGAAAATTTGACACTTGATGAAGTAAATATTATAAAGAAAAGAATGATTTATTTCGTCATGATGTGTTATACGATCGAATACTAGCACACGACATCCCGCTTGCTTACCTAGTACTAAAACCTCCCCTTATGGAATTTGAGGCGGGAGGTAAAAGTTTATTGAAAGTATGAAAACAAATTCAGAAACATTGAAATATGCGATATTCGGTGTATTGTTTAGAAATAAAAATGGACCAATACAAATGACATCCTGCATAGATAATTAGCCAATAGGCAGGCCCGGTTTTGCCATAAGGCTTAAAAGGCTGCAGCCTCCGGCCTCCGATTTTAACCGGCCTCATATAAATTTGTATTTTTCATGAATTATTTGTTAAAATAAAGCAAAATTAAATTAAATTATTATCGCTAATATTGTCAGCTCAATTTTTGTATTATCGGCGTATTTGAAAGTATTTTGTTGTCTCAATACTTATTACATTTCCAAATACGTCTGCTGAGCGATCTTTTTCATGTTTCAAAAGAGTAAAAAACTATCTACGCTCGACCGTATCTCAAGAGCGTTTGCAGTCACTAGCTATATTAAATTTAGAGTTAAATATTTTAAAATCCATTAATTGTAATGATGTAGTTTCAAATTTTGCTGCAAAAAATCTCGAAAAATGAAACTGAATAAGTAATATGTGAATGTAATTACTTCTATGTTATTTATAAGACTGAGCTTTTTACCTCTCGCCTAGAGAGGTATAGGGATCGTGAAAAAATTCGATGTCGAGATTTTTGTCAATAAGCACGTTTTAGCACCTTTAGAACCTATTTTGACTATTTTCACGATGATATGTGTGTGTGTGTGTGTGTGTGTGTGTGTGTGTGTGTGTGTGTGTGTGTGTGTGTGTGTGTGTGTGTGTGTGTGTGTGTGTGTGTGTGTGTGTGTGTGTATGTGTATGTGTATGTGTATGTGTATGTGTGTGTGTGTGTGTATGTGTATGTGTATGTGTATGTGTATGTGTATGTGTATGTGTATGTGTATGTGTATGTGTATGTGTATGTGTATGTGTATGTGTATGTGTATGTGTATGTGTATGTGTATGTGTATGTGTATGTGTATGTGTATGTGTATGTGTATGTGTATGTGTATGTGTATGTGTATGTGTATGTGTATGTGTATGTGTATGTGTATGTGTATGTGTATGTGTATGTGTATGTGTATGTGTATGTGTATGTGTATGTGTATGTGTATGTGTATGTGTATGTGTATGTGTATGTGTATGTGTATGTGTATGTGTATGTGTGTGTGTGTGTGTGTGTGTGTGTGTGTGTGTGTGTGTGTGTGTGTGTGTGTGTGTGTGTGTGTGTGTGTGTATGTGTATGTGTATGTGTATGTGTATGTGTATGTGTGTGTGTGTGTGTATGTGTATGTGTATGTGTGTGTGTGTATGTGTATGTGTATGTGTATGTGTGTGTGTGTGTGTGTGTGTGTGTGTGTGTGTGTGTGTGTGTGTGTGTGTATGTGTGTGTATGTGTGTGTATGTGTGTGTATGTGTGTGTATGTGTGTGTGTGTGTGTGCGCGTGCGCGTGTGTGTGCGCGTGCGCGTGTGCGTGCGTGTGTGTGTGTGTGTACTATAGACTTTCGTTCTGATTCATTATCTCAAATTCTACTGTACATAAAATTCTAATATTTTGCAATATACATTTATATATGTGAATGAAGAGCTGATACGATTTTGGTAAAAATCTGCCAACCGGAAATGGTATTTTCTTGAAGCATTTAACATTTTTTGCAAAAATATAGAAAATACTGCGCTAGTTACAATTTGTCATTCGACATTTGAAAGAACAAATTATCTTTTACAATATTTATTTAACATCGTTTCTATATCTCTTACCAATAAAGGAAAATTAATTTTCAAAAATTTGTAATTTTACCTACCACGATTTGTAAATCATAATATAGGAACAAAATTTAAAAACAAAAATGAAATGTCAATGTGATAGATGAACAGACGTATACACAGTTTCTGAAATTTTTGTGACACCATTTTTAAATATAAATATATTATTAACTGGGTTTGAAACTTCGAACCTATAGGAGCCGAAATATAATAAATTAAAAACTGACTGAATTCCAATACGTTTTTATCTTTTTATCCTTCCATTAAACGTATTCAGTCAAGAAGTATCATCGATTCATTATTATTATTATTATCACTAGATACAAGGTAATAAAAATAAAAAATTTATCTACAAAGAGCTAATTTGATTTCAATGCCAATAGGAATCGGTACTTTGCTTGAAGAACTATAACAAAAATTACAAAAAGTAGCCTAACCAAATCCAAATTCACATATTACAGTGTCAAGGCGGGAGGTCATGTGCTGGCCACAACAGATTTTTATCTAAGTACTCGTATAATATAATATTTACATTTAACTATTTATTATTATTTCAGCCTCAAATATCCTTCAGTCTCAGGCCTCCAAATTTGTAAAACCGGCACTGCCAATAGGGAGCGGGTGGAGATTAACCCTTCCGTAACTAGCAATGTGTAGGTACCGTTAATTTTAAGTAGTGTTATATTTTATTAGAAATTCAAAATTCTATCTGTTTTGTGCCTCCTACTAACAGTGCAGACGTGAATATTATTGAGTGTGGTATTTATTAAAGAATATTTTCAATTTTATTTTACTTGTGTTTGTGCAATATTTGAACAATTACATAAGGCTTCCAAATGTCAGAAACAACGCTTTTCTTTATCTGAATTCAGGTATGTTTATGTTTTCTTGGATTTTTTTTTGAAATAAAAGTAAAATAAATAATATTTTACCATCGATATGTGCAGTGTAGTTTTGAATAAAAATATCGAGTGACACTTACTTCAGCAAATTTAAATTGATTAAATCTTATTTGCATTCTACTATCAAAAAGCATAGCTATCAGATTGAAAACGATACAGTATCAAAAATTAATACAGATGAAGTTAAAAAATTTGCTTATATGAAAGCGCTAAATATTTTAATATTAATATATATATAATATATTATATAATATGTCAACATATTTTAATATTGTTCTGTATTAGTTTCAGAATTTTGTATTATACATATTCTGTTATATAAATAAACAATGTTTTTAAAGTAAAAATTGTAAAATAATAAATTTCAGAAATATGAATAACACAAACAGCTGTGGTTATATTCTGATTCATTTCAAATTTGCCACGGATCATGCCCGCCCGTGCTGCATTACCGATCCGATGTGGTGGACATCTGTGTAAGAAAGGGAGAACTATTTCTCGACAAATTTTGCTACTCAAGACAAATATTTTACTTTATTTTTTGTCATCATTTTCTCAAAAACTAGTGTATCAGTCCAGATGAAATTTTACATTTGTGACACATTGTACATACTTTACTCGATGAGATAAAATTCAACTTGTTTTTTTATCCAGTTGGCAAAATAAAAATTATAATTTCTTCAACAACAACATATAATGAATCAAAATATATTCATCGACTAAACAAAAAAATATGCTTTATAAATATGTATATTATGGGGGTATATTGTTTCAAAGAAATGAGAAAATGATGACAAAAAAATGTCATTATTGCGTATACTTTCCGCCATACAGCAACGCACTCTTAAGCTTATTTTATTTTGAAAAAATTATGTTTTAATTTACTAAACCTATACAGCATTTTAAGCAGGCGGGCCAAGCAATTTTAGGGCGGGCCATGGCCCGCCCTTGGCGCCGCCACTGTGTACACGGCAATGGCAAAAGTAATTCGCGATTTAAAATCCTAAACGACCATAGAAGACAAATTTGGATAAACTCCATTGGAGAAAATAACTTAATATTTAAAAAAGTTGCTGTCTATAATTGAATTATGTATTAAAATAACTATTCAATTCAAGTAACCTTCCTATTAATTCTGTTTTTGTCCCGATGTTTTGGCACCTCTTTGAAACAATACATTTTTTAACTCTTCGACTTTCCAATTCCAACTTTGATAATATGACACGGTTATAATAATAATTGTAGTATTGTCACAGGTATTGTTGTATAATTTTCAACAGAGAAGACTTAATTACACGCAGTAACATTATACGTACGTCTTTTAATTTTTACTTAAGTATGTATCGTGTAATAAATACTTCGGAAACTAGCTCCCTGCTCCCACCTATGCTAAGTTTTGCGCTAACGGTCCCATTCTTTTCTGCTTTACTATGAATGTTTATTATAAAATGTATTTAATTGTAAGTATGTATTTGGTTTTCGTTTATTTCATGGCACTAGTGATTTGATAAAAATTAAAATTTTTATTAAATTAATTTTTCCTGTTCCGGATAAAATAAAGGAAATTATGAGTAAGGATATCATTAGATGCAGAATTTTTTTCTCTACAAAAAACTATTTTTTATTTTGCTGACAAACAATATTTGAACATTTCAAAATTAACATTGAAATCTCTATGGTGCGTTTGTCGACGCACCACCTGTATAAATAAAAGCATGTCAAATGAATCATATTTTATTATATGATTCGAATTTGTCTATTTGACCTCGATTTAAAATTTAAGTCTCGTTGGTGCAACTGGCCATTACACTTTTATAAATGAATAACATTATTCTGTAGTCTGAACTATACGGAACAAATTAATCTTAATCGTTTACAATGCTGGCCGCATATTTTAGCCATTTTATCCCTGGTTTTTATATCTTTGAGAACCGATGTTGCCATATCTTGTCATCACCTGTTGTTGGTTAGATGAAACTGGATGAAACCTAAACATATTGTTATGAATATAAATTAATATACCGTGTGTCCCAGCGAAAGTGTGGCATAGGCATTTAACATGTGAAAACAGTTTTTTGTAAATAAAAACTGTCCGGCTAAAAACTATGATACCATATTGCACAGGACAATACTACATCCATTCCTACATCTTATTTAATACACATTACTTCAGTTTCATAATGTAATTTCAAGAAATTATTATTATCAAATTATTTTCAGTAATTTCTTGAAATTACATTATGAAACTGAAGTAATGTGTATTAAATAAGATGTAGGAATGGATGTAGTATTGTCCTGTGCAATATGGTATCATAGTTGTCAGCCGGACAGTTTTTATTTACAAAAAACTGTTTTCACATGTTAAACGCCTAAGCCACACTTTCGCTGGGACACACGGTATACAGGTTGGTGGAGGTGAAATGCGAACATAGGGAAATATGACAATTGAGTGGCAATGCTAGGAATCTTGATATACGTGGAATACTGTCAATGTCAAAGTAGCTGTCATATTATTGAAATTTTTATTTTACCCGTGGAATATTTCTTTGGCCATATAGGTCTGCGGTCTTCCCAAGATTTTTTTCTTATGGTGTGATATTAAATCTACAATTTATAGCTGTCAAGAAGACAAAGCGACAACCCTGGATGAACTGCAAATTAAAATTTTAGATGCATTTGCAACAATTACGCCACAAATGTTTAATAATGTTAGAACAGAATTTTACAATCGTTTAGGCTACTGTTTGTCAGAGGGAGAATTATTTTTTTATATTTATTGTAAATTCTAGCTTTATAATTTATTTAACAATTAAAATAAATATGTTCCTGCTTTCTTTTTATAGTAATTACTTTTACTATACTAACATTCACCAATCACATTTAGATTTTATTATTCTTTCTGTTATTCATTAGGTACTCTTTTTGTCAGACAAATTCACAGCTACGACATGAAAGTTCGATTGTCATGTATGTTCCCTATGTTCACATTTTACCTCCACCAACTTGTATAGAACAACAAAATCACTTACTTGGAGATAATAAGTAAAAAGTAACACTATGTACTGTAGGGAACAAACTAATCTAATCGTTTATAACGCTGGGGAGCATATTTTAGCCATTTCATCCCTGGTTATTTATTTGTGAACTGATTTTGCTTTATCTTACTGTGATGAATGTTATTTGTTGGTTACATGAAGCTTGATGAAACTTTTCTGTAACTTAAACATATTGTTATAAATATAAATTAATGTAAAACGACAAAAATCACTTACCTCGCGATTTTAAGTACTTATGGAACAAATTAATATAATCGTTTATAAACGCTGGGGAGCATATTTTAGACATTTCATCCCTGGTTATTTATTTGTGAACTGATTTTGCTGTATCTTACTGTGATGAATGTCATTTGTTGGTTACATGAAGTTTGATGAAACGTTTCTGTAACTTAAACATATTGTTATAAAAAATATAAATTAATGTAATACCTACTACAAAAATCACTTACCTTGAAATTTTAATACCGTAACGGATCAAATGTGAAATGTAGTATGCTGCCGTGCCTGCCTGCCTGCTGTCGTCCAACCCGTTGCGCATGCGCTAATTTATAACTTCAACAAGATGCATGTCAGCGGTACTGAAACAATGTTACTCGTTCGTTTTTGCGATAAAAAAATCCGATGTGGCCAACACATAACCTCTCGCCATACTCTACTATTTTATTAAGTGTGTATGAAGGTACTTACTCACAAATATACCATTGTAGAAGGGAATTCGGGAATTGTAGTTTTTATAATATTATTAAAGTTTATGTTTCAAAAAGTCAAAAATTCATATGACATTAACACTCAAATATTTTATTTTTTGTTTTCATAGGTAGACAGATACCTACATCAAAATTATAACAAATTTTTGAATTTTTAACTTCTTGTAATTGGAAAATGGTGCTAGATAGAAACAACGTTTCGAATACAAATTGTAGACAGTAACATTTAGTATACAATGTTATTAAAAAAGTTCCTATTAATTCATAAATTTTGAGGACATTCCAGAAAAACTCTTCAGATCTTCAAGAAACTACCACTTCCGGTTGCACGATCAACACCAAAATCTAATCAGATCTAATCTAGGATGTCAAAATATTATATACAAAATTGAAAATGTCAATTTTTTTTATTCAGTGGTATTTTAGTTATCGTACCTCCAACATACATCCATCCATCCAAACACACATACACACACCCACACACATCATCGCGAAATTATCTAAATCGTGTTCTAGGGACTTCAAAACGTGCATATCCATTGAAAACTCACTATCGAAATTTTAGCATGATTACAACACTTTACAGATATGAGTGGCGAGAGGTGACAACCCAACATTTCAAATACAGTGCATCTCTTTCAGTCGCCCCTCTCGTGGCAGCGGCTGTGTTCGGGATGTTATGGGTCAGTATCTTCGAGCATATACTGACTAGAGGCCGCCTTACGGCGTTTGTTGTGATCGGAAGATATGCGGTAGGGGAGATTTGCGGGGTCGGAAGCCGTGATGTATTGAGGGATGCGTAATTTCTTAGTATTATTCCACAAAGTAAAATAATACTCACACAACCTCATTAAACTTTTCACAAAGTAAACGCAGAACTTAGGGTTATAGTAAAATGACATGTGTGACAAGAAGTAACAAAGAATAACAGCAAAACGCTGCCCGCAATACACCATGACTTCCAGCCCCGCAAGTCCCCCCTACTGCATATCTTCCGATCACAACAAGCTATGCATTGGTATAGGGAATTACTTCTCTAGTCAGTATATGCTCGAAGGTCAGTATAGTTTCAAGAACCTACAGCGAGTTAGTTACAAGTTTTATATCAAAACCATTGTTTCAGTGCCACTGACAACTTATTAAAAACGCCCATGCTGCCATCTACCGGGAATTTAAAAAAATTCACATTGGACAGCTTATTACATTTATACCCAGCTATGTTCATTAATGTTTTGAAAACTCATATCTGTGACTCATATGCATTGGCGGATCCAGGGGGGGGCGATGGGGGCGATCGGCCCCCCCCTTGGCGGTTGGTAAATTTTAATTTTATTATTTAATTATACCTACAGCAAATATAATTTTAATAAAATAACAATTGAAAAATATATTATTTTGTAATTATAGCAGTGGCGGATCCAAAGGGGCCACGATCACCCCCCTTTGAGAGAATTGGATCTTTAAAAGTTTAAGAAATCGTAGACAAATTTAAGATAAAGAAATTTCCCAATTTTCATTTCATTTATTTTTTAAATTTGTAATTTATTTTAATTTTTACTCGTGAAAAAGGGTAAAATATATGTAATTTCCGCTTTATAGAAACTTGACTTTTAATGAAACAGCCGTTGACCTTGAACCCTAAAAATTTTTCCTTCTCAAAGAACAGCATCAAAATATTACTTTTCATAAGAATTCGCCCCCTTCTTGGAGATTTTCTAGATCCGCCCCTGCTCATATGTAGCTAAATTCACAGTTGTTATCGATTTATTAGTCAACTACTGTCTTACGACAGTTTATCAAAAAACTGAAAAAAATCAATTTAAAATGAGTTCTAAGTATTTTACAAACCATTTCGAAGATTATTCAAGGGATTCTTCTGAAAATTACATTGACAATATGCAGGTAAAAATATACAGCAGTTTTCATCCCTTAATTCATTTATAACCTCAAAAGGACTACTATACTTGATTTCTAAACTAAACGGAGCAATCTGAAGTTGGAATGCTAAAACTGATCGTTTTTGATTGGCTGATGTAACACCAGTTTTACACCACACAACTTTGTAATGTAAACAAACGAATGTTCTCCATCTTGTCTCGTCAGCTGTTGTTAGTGACTATACCGAGTTTGCCCGCTGATTGGTTAAATTTAATTTTGCCGAAAAAAAATCTAGTGATATTTTTCTCGTATTTACACAGTGTAAATACGGCTCAGCGAGACAACTTCAGATTGCTCCTTTTAGTTTAGAAATCAAATAAAGTTAATCTCTATTTTTTTGCACAGTATAATAAAGAAAAGAACCTAAAAAATTGAGGGCGAAGATTTTTTTAATTGACTCGCTTCCTTTAACGTTAAATGAAAATATGAAGAGACCAATTAGTAGAGCGGAAAATTCTCTTTAAGATAGGTCGTAAGCGATTTTGAAAAAAACGCATAAGAAATGTCTAAAATATTGAATTTTAAAAACTGGCAATCGATATCTCTATCCGATTAACAGATAATGGCCATTTGCGCGCCTTCACTTAGATTTGAAGTGTCACTTAAATGAAAAATATCGAATCGAATCAATGACAGCGATGTTATTTTTTCTACTTTTGACAATATGATATTGATTCGATTTTGTTCATTTAAGGGAAAATCATAATTAAAATGTAAGTGGAAACGGAGCAACTGGACATTAGTTGGATAAACACAAAATTTAGAAAATGTTCTTTTAACAGTGTTTAAATTACAGATCCAAATTGTTTTAAAATATTTTTTGTACTCATCACCTAGGAAATGACATATTAAACACGCAATTGACAATCGGAAATTTCAATTTCCCAGTGCAGTCAATCAGGAAAAATGCAAATAACACTGGCTTTTCTAGACATTTCAGAGTAAAATCATCTTAAAAATAATAAAATTTAGTTTACAAAGTGTTACTTCCGGGAATTATAATTAGTGAAGATCACCGAAAACCGCCAATATTTAAAAATAAAACTTGTGTGCAGCGCGCCGCTGCACACAAGTTTTATTTTTTTATTTATTACCGACAGATGGCGCATCTGTCGGTAGTAATGAGTACAAAAAGCATCGTAACCTCAAATTTAATGACAAGACTACAACTACAACTTGAATGTATTAGATTATAGTTTTATTCGTTACAAAAAACATTGTACAAACCTCTTGCGGAAAGACCCATCCCAACATTCGCCTAAATGAAACCCTCGCTCCGCTCGTGTTTCAAAAAAACCGCTCATGTGGGATGAAAATCTTCCCGCATTTGGTTCGTAAATAACTATTTCCGATGTCGACATGGCAGCTATTTTTCTGTGTGTGGAGATAAAATTTCGACTCTATTTAAAACAATTATTGGAAATTATCAAAATATATTTTCACTATTTTGTCGAAATCGCTTGTGACCTATCTTAAAGAGAATTTAAAAATTCCAAATAATGAAAGATTATGTGATTATTATCTACAATTATTGGTATTTTATTAATTTTTCTGTATCTAGTATCAATTAAGAATAGTTAAAGTATATACTTATAATTTAGTATTTCCGTATCATGTAGTCCAAGATCGTACGTAAAATTTAAGTGATTATAGCATGACAGTGACAACAGTAAAATATCGTTTATATCTTCTTCTACAGTTGAAATAAATAACTAAAATATATTTGTGAGTAGTAGTACCTATTACTGTGTGTTCATTTTAAGTGACGCACCATTGCTATCTCGAGAAGTAAAAGAGCTACGAAGTTGGTTAAATTAGCAAACAATTTCTATTTTATAGTACTACTTTAATGAACGAAACAAGAACTTTTTAAACCAGTCCTTCTCAAACTACGGGGTGCAACTTTTTTATTTCAAATGTAGACCTATTTTTTTATTCGCTTATTCACCATTTGAATGGTGCACCCCGTAGTTTGAGAACCACTTGTTTTAAAAATTATTGCTTCGCTCATTACACTATAGTTGATTTCTAAACTAAACGGAGCAATCTGAAGTTGGAATGCTAAAACTGAGCGTTTTTGATTGGCTGATGTAACACCAGTTTTACACTACACAAAATTTGTAATGTAAACAAACGAATGTTCTCCATCTTGTCTCGTCAGCTGTTGTCAGTGACTGTACCGAGTTTGCCCGCTGATAGGTTAAATTTAATTTTGCCGCCAAATAAATCTAGTGATATTTTTCTCGTATTTACACAGTGTAAATACGGCTCAGCGAGACAACTTCAGATTGCTCCGTTTAGTTTAGAAATCAAGTATAGTCCTATAAAATAGAAATTGTTTAATTTAACCAACTTCGCAGCTCTTATACTTCTCGAGATAGCAATGGTACGTCACTTAAAATGAACACCTCTATAGGTACTACTACTCACAAATATATTTTAGTTATTTATTTCAACTGTAGAAGAAGATTACATATCACGAATTGTAAAAAGCACATTACATGCGAGTGAAAAAGTTGTGCACGAGCCTTGGCGAGTGCAATAACTTCACGAGCAAGGTAATAGGGTACTTTCCAATACTTGAAATATACATAATTTATATTAAAATTAGAAACAACGGGTGCAATAAGAAGCATTGGTATAAACATTATTGTAAATATTTATTTCCAAACAGCAGTATTAAATATTTTGTTACGTCATCTGCCCTTCATTCAAAACAAGAACTCTTATTGGTCGAGGATATTTTAGCGCCACGAAGAACAGCGACACGAGAGTTCAAATGGAACTTATGTTTACATCAGTGCCCATGCAATGTCAAACTGTTGCACATCTACATTGTATTATGCCTTCCAAAAACATATTTTATTTGTTTTAATAAGTTCAACGACTATAACTATAAAAAATTGAACTTTTATTCTTTAAAAGAATATTTTTCAATTATTTAAGTATTCAGATATTGTGTTTATTTGAGATACAGTTTGAGAACCACTAAAAAGTACAGATGACGTCACACGCGCATTCCACAACTTTAAAAAATCATATCTCTCTTTTCGCGTTTTCGCCAATTGTTATATTTATTAATAAACTTTCACAAAAAAATTTAAAAAAAATCGGAAAGTACTTACCCTATTGAGTTACAATTCAAGTTATGTACTATACTTTATCTACGATTATAAAATAGTAATAAATGAAAAATTTCTTGGGAACAGTGACGTAATAATATATATTACATAACGTGTACAGTAAATACTTGGTAACAGTAACGTAATTATATATATTACATAACTGGTGTACAGTAAATCCTTGGCAACCGTAACTAAGCATTTACTATTCTTGTAAATTGTTTTTAATGCCCTACTTACTGATATGGTAGTAGATAAACGATTTTTTACTATTGTCACTGTCACGCTATAATCTCTTAAATTTTACGTACGATCTTGGACTACAAGATACCGAAATACTTAATTATAAGTATAGATGGGCCATAAGTCACTGATCATTGTATTTTTGATATAATGTTTGTATTTTTTATTGAAAATGAATAATTTTGAAAAAAAAGAAAGTTTTAATCATGGAGAGTTTAAAATAAATATATATTTTTTTAAAATAATACCTATCTTTTAGATGCCTGCCATCAGCCTCTTCACAAACTGCTGCTCTTTGCTATACCTGGTCCATAACTGAAGATTTATGTGAGTTCAACAAGACGGTGCTACGTCCTATACTGCAAGGGAAACAATGAATTTGCTGCGAACGGTTTTTGGTAACCGTATCGTTTCAGATTTGGAGATGTTAAATTATTTGCGATTGATCAACCAGTTTTGGCTTCAGTTATGGACCAGCAGTTATGGAGCAGCAGCTTGCGAATAGGCTGATGGCAGGCATCTAAAATATATTATTTTTAAAAATTAATTTTTTAAAAAACTAACTAAAACTATCTTTTGTAATCAAAATTATTCATTTTCAATTAAAAATTATGTAAAAAATACAATGTTCAGTGACTTATGGCCCAACCTATATATACTTAAATTATTTTTAATTGACACCAGATACAGAAAAAGAAGAAGATGTCAATACTTATCTTTTAGAACAATAAAATCTTCGCCCTCAATTTTTGTGGGATCCAAGCAAATTTTTGTCTTATTTTATTGGGCTAATTGTTATGTTTCAGTTACGAAAAGACAGTAAGTTAATCAAAGACTCTGAGAGCTTTTGGTTAAAAGCTTCTAGTGTTTATAAAAATTTAGATAAAGGGGACAGTACAATTTTTACTGGAACAACAGGCGTCGCATTACTTTATTTACGTAAAAGTGAAACAAATCCTGAGTTTTTAAAAGTAAGTTATTAATTTAGTTAACTATCAAAGCTTATTAAACCGGTTTCAGGAAGCAATTAAATATTTAAACCTAGACAATCTAAAAAATCGACGCGTGACATTTTTATGTGGTGACGCCGGGCCGCTAGCCGTTGGGGCCGTCGTTTATAACAAACTTGGCAATAAAGAAGAATGTAATAAATTAATTGAAAGGTATATGGCACAGTTGGAAAAAGGAGCACATTTTTTGTTCTAAAAATGGTTTGTATGGTGCAAGTTCAAAAGAGCAGAGGTAAAAGGGTACTTTTGTCAATGCTTGAAAAAGAGGTTTACTATATTTTGATTTTGAGCATAAAGGGTTGCTACATTTGTAGTAGAAATTTACTATTTTTAGTTCAAAAATACTGCCTTTAGAAGAGTACAATATTGCTCATATACATTAATTTATTTTACCATTTAAAATTACTTAAATGAAGTACTAAAAATACTACTATTTAAGTAATTTCTTGCTACTAGCAGTGTTGTAATAGATAACAATAATTTTTATCTAGATAAAGATAACATACTTTTTATTTATCTAGGTAAGATAATAGATAACCATTGAAGAAATTATCTAGATAAAAGATAAATACTAAAAAATATATACCAAAAAATATAAATGTCATGTTATGAAGTATAAAGCGGTTCCAGCTGGCGAGCCGGCAATGTAGCAAACTGCAAAATTTTAAAAAATGGTTATAATTTTATTAAAATTATTATCTGGGTGATATTTAAAAAATAGATAAAGATAATTTGAAATTTTATCTAGATAAGATAATAGATAAACAGGTCTATTCTGTAACGCATTTGTTAAATTTTAACATACTGGTAAAATTTTAACGGTGGTTAATTTGAATTTGGTATTCTATATTGTCATGTCCGCTAAAATTTAACCATTATCTGTTAAAAATTTCCGTTAAAGTACAACAATTTAGAGGCATCGTTTTAGTTCCCCTTAAAAAATAACACCCTGTTATATTTACGTCAAATCAAAATAAAATGGAATTGAACGGTGTTCTTGGGTATATTATTAATTATTAAGAGAATATGAAAATACTTAAATATCAGTAAAAATAATCACTCAAAACGTCTAAACTATAAACCGCAGATTTAAAAAAAAAATCTGACGTGGCCATCACACAACCTTCCGCCATATCTAGACTTTAAAAAGAAATGTATACGTACAATCCGGTGCCCATTTAAAATAATAATAATAATAATAATTTATTCATCACAAAAAACATTACAATTAAGTAAGAAAGACAAGTCATTGATAAGTATACAGTGCATACAATACATCAACAATTATTATGATCCAATATAATAGACATTTACATATTTAAAAATTCTTGTACACTATAAAAACAATTGTTGAGAAGATACAATTTTAATTGTCACTTAAAATTAGAGATTGTACATCTATTTTTAATTGAACTTGGTAGTTTGTTATATAAATTTATGCAGCTATACATAGGGCTTTTTTGAGTTGATATAAGATTACAGGCAGGCAGTCTCAACAAATCCGCCTGTCTTGTATTATACGTGTGTATATCAGAGTTATTAGTAAATAAATCCAAGTTGTTTCTAGCAAAAACTAAACATTCATATATATATATATATATATATATATATATATATAAACAAGGTACTGTTAAGATATTTAATTTTTTGTATATTGATTTACATGAAGTTCTACTAGGTGCAAAGACAATTGTTCTTATAATTCTCTTTTGAAGGACGAAAATTCTATTGGCTGAATTAGAATTGCCCCATAATATAATTCCATATGATATAATGGATTGAAATTTTCCAAAATATAGCATACGAAGTGTTTCACACGACACATAGTTACGTAATTTACAAAACAGAAAGCAAAGTGATTTTAATTTTGTTAATAAGTAATCAGTGTGAAGATTCCATTTAAGATTTTCTTGTAGAAGTGCTCCCAAATAAAAATCTAAAATATTCAAACACATAAATTAGTATCACCTGAATCAAAAGATTCATTCACACGAAAACTCTTCTGTGTTGAAGCAATCCTCCGTTTAGTTACTACATTTAATAGCTTACTTATATATAGCGCTAGTATGCCAACTTGTCACCCGTCTCATCTATCAATATTTTTATGCAGAAACAAAAATCAACCGAACATGGATTACAAGATTTTTTATTTGATAAATTTATTTTTTAAATTTGACTGTAGTTCTTTAATGCTACCAGTTAAAGACAATTTTTTTATAACGTAAATTGCAAATAACTTTTCCTCTTATTCTTATTACTAATAAATACTATATTTATCCAAATTTATAGAAATTTTTGACACTTAATCTTTTCAATATTCAAAAAATATCACTTCCGGTAAAGATATTTGTACCAAAATCTAATGAGCTCTTCCTATTCGTATACAATTGTAAAATACCAAATATCAAAATTTTTGGGTAATTCGTATTTGAGTTATCCGATAGACGGCATCGGCCCGGACCACACACATACACACACACACACACACACACACACACACATACATACAGACATCATCGGGAAACTATCAAAAATGAATTGTAAGGACCCTAATTCGTGCTCATCCACTAAAAACTCACTACCCGATTTTTTGCATGATTCCAATACCTTCCTTTACAGGTAAGCGGAAGGTAAAAAGCTGGATTCGCAAATTATTATGCATTTGTTTTTAGTGACTAAAAATAAATCATTTTACTTACTATTTTTCATAAATTGTTACATTAATGGTACAATTATGGTTTTTAAATTGAACCCATTGCCCGAAACTAACATTATTAGAATTTTTATTATTTTCAATGTCAAAATTCATTACAGTAGATGTGTTAGCAGTTGCAGTATATGTGTTAGCACTTGCATTATCATCGCTCACGATCTTTTTTCCTATGTTCACTTTCTGTTGGAGGGAGTCTTCAAGATATCCCTCCGCGACTTTATCATTTTGCCAACCTCCAAAACGCTTCAAGGTAGTGATGTCTGCACCACCATCTGCCAACAAAGTAGCGACTGACCTTCAAAAGGCATGACCAGCGTATGTTTCAGAATTATTTAACTGAAGGAATCTAGCAATAGTCATTGACATTTTTCCGAAACTAACATATGTCCCAAAAGTTTTGTCACAAATTTTTTTAGAACATTTTAAAAAGTAATAATGGTTTTACGGCAATTTTTCATAACAGATATAATTAACAGCTTTATAAACAAAAAAAAATTTATTTTAAATTAAATGTAAAGGTCCATAGTCTTCAACAATACGCAGTCTTCTGGAAACATCTCGCATCAAGCCTTGGGCCATTGCAACGTCAATCTCTCGTATTGTTCTAAAAATCCGCCGTCTTAATTGTTGCTCGTTTTCGGCTTCCCAACCTCCATCATACACTTTTCGAGACAAAATGGCCCAAAAATCTTCAATTGGTCGAGCCCGCGGTAAATTTGGGGGGTTTTTTAGCACAAAAGGTATGCTGTGAGCATTCAGCCAATTTTTAGTTTCGCGTGCATAATGGCAGGAAGCCAAGTCGAAGCTGTGGACAGTCAAAGTTATATTAACAATTGCTTAACAAAATTGATTAATTTTATCCACCAGAATCATGCTCAAGATGATATTATGTTTTGGCCGGACTTGACTTCCTGCCATTATGCCCGCGAAACTCAAAATTGGCTGAATGCTCACAACATACCTTTTGTGCCAAAAACGACAACCCCCCAAATTTACTGCAGGCTCGGCCAATTGAAGATTTTTTGGCCATTTTGTCTCGAAAAGTGTATGAAAAAGGTTGGGAAGCCGAAAACGAGCAACAATTATGACGGCGGATTTTTAGAAAAATACGAGAGATTGATGTTGCAATGGCCCAAGCATTGCCTCCTAAATACTACAGGCCTGGCCCAGCACGGTTGTGTGTCGCTGTGACGTCACGCGTCGAGGCGATCCGATATAGACGCGCGCATAGTAATTCACTGCGTACATCAGTGAATTTAGTGAGAATGCACTAGTAATTGTTGTATTTTTGTCGTTATTAAGATTTTAAGTTTAAGAAACATAATCTAATAAGTATGTTTATATCTGGCACTTTATTTATGAATAATAACATAAAAGCGTCTCGTTCTAGGTAATATATTTACCAAGAAAATTATAATATTAACTGCGTTCTCGTTATTTCACTGGAGTTAAATTTTTTCGAATTTTACATTTAACAGCTTTATTAAATTCGGTAATATAATGTCAAATATTTTAATATTGGAAAAATCGTGCCGAGATGAAACTAAAGATAGTATGACTTGAGGGAACAGTAAAACTGAACAAGAATATGTGTGCAAAGCAGTACATATTATGTGTAATATTTTATTAAATAATTATATCAAAGTTAAGTGTGATAAGTACATATCCAAAAACAACTGGAAAACAAAATAGAAAGTTGATCACATTAACTGGTGACACGGGAAAATAATTAATAATTTTGTTTTATATTACACTAGCTGAAGTACCCGGCTTTGTCCGATACACACAATTATGGAAAGCCATTTTACTTTTTAATGTGAGTAACGTTTTTTTCTTAATATAAATTCACATATCCGTAATTCAATTTAAGATATCAGAATTTCAATTTCAGATATCACAAACTAAATTTTTGATATCTTAAAATAAATTATAGATATCTTAAATTTGTCGAATTCATGATATCAATAATTCATTTAGTGATATCAATAATTTATTTAGTGATATCAATAATTCATTTAGTGATATAAAGAATTCATTTTCAGATATCAATAATTCTATTTAAGATATCTTAAATTCAATTTGTGATATCTGGAATTCAATTTCACATATCATAAATTGAATTACGGATATTACTAAACGATTTATGGATATCACTAACCGATTTAAGGATATGACTAAACGAAATAGAAATATTACTAAATGAATTGTGGATATCACTAAATAAATTAAGGATATCACCAAATAAATTATGGATATGTAAAATGTGGGGAAAATTGCACTAAACAAAATTAAATAAATGATATCTGCAATTTTATTTCACATATCTCAAATTGAATTAAAAGGATATCAAAAATACAATTCCAGATATCAATAATTGAATTTAAGATATCTTTTTTTCAAGAAATTTCAGATATCTAAAATTAAATTTTTGATATCAATAATTTAATTTTTGATATCCTAAATACAATTTGAGATATCTTAAATTAAATTGCAGATATCATTAATTTAATTCTGTTTAGTTCAATTTTCCACACATTTTACATATCCATAATTTATATAGTAATATCCATTATTCATTTAGTGATATTCATACTTCGCTTAGTGATATCCTTAATTCATTTACTGATATCCCTAATTCGTTTAGTAATATCCGTAAATCATTTAATGATATCCTTAATTCAGTTAGTGATATCCGTAATTCAGTTAGTGATATCCACAATTGGTCCAGTAATATTCTAAAATACCTACTAAACAATATAAACTGAATTATGGATATGTACATTTTCTTAATTACATATCCGTAATTCAATTGATGATATGTGAATTTGAATTCCAGATATCACAAATTGAATTTAAGATATCTGAAATATAATTTTTTATATCTGAAAATGAATTATTGATATCACTAAATGAATTATTGATATCACTAAATATATTATTGATATCACTAAATGAATTATTGATATCATGAATTCGATAAATTTAAGATATCTATAATTTATTTTAAGATATCAAAAATTCTATTTTTGATATCTGAAATTGAATTTCTGATATCTTAAATTGAATTACAGATATGTTAATTTATATTAAGAAAAAAACGTTAGTCACGTTAAAAAGTAAAATGGCTTTCCATACACAATAGAAATAAATCTTTATTTGTAAATTACAATATTTTGTATTTCTTGGCAGGTACTTATCCCCTATGCCTCCCTAAGTTTTTTTCAGTACATTTTGAGATAGCTAGCCGCCATTTTATTTTAAGGTGACGAACTGACATTGTATTGTAATCCGCCGGTGTCATAAGTTAGATCTTTATTTATTACTGTACTTAATTTGAACCCAATCAGTGCAGTACAATTCGAGATAGCTAGCCGCCATATTATTGCAAGATGGCGGACTGACATTGTAATATGTCAATGTCTTAAGTTAGATCCTTAGCTACTATTAGTACCTATACTATACCAAATTTAAGTGCAACCGGTGTAGTACATTTTGATAGCTAGCCGCCATTTTATTGCAAGATGGCGGACTGACATTGTAATATGTCAATGTCTTAAGTTAGATCCTTAGCTATTACTGTACCAAAATTGAATGTAATCGGTGAAGTACATTAGGAGATAGTTAGCCGACATTTTGTTTCAAGATGGCGAACTGACATTGTAATTGTAATACGCCTATGTCTTAAGTTAAATCTTTATTTATTGCTGTGCTTAATTTGAACCCAATCGATGCAGTACATTTTAAGATAGCTAGCTGCCATTTTGTTGCAAGATGACGGACTGATATTGTAATATATCAAAGTCTTAAGTTAGATCCTTAGCTATTACTGTACCAAATTTGAATACAATCGGTGCAGTACATTAGGAGATAGCTAGCCGCCATTTTGTTTCAAGATGGCGGACTGGCATCGTCACCCTCGGATGCTCAAAAGTATTCACGCAAAATTTGGGAGCAATCGCTTCAGTGATTCTAAAGTTTTTGAAGCACATACACATATGTATTTATAGTTAGTTACATACTTTTTTTCTTTATACATTTTAGATTTTAGGTTTATTATTTTATTTTTTTTTAAATACCTTTTTTTTAGGAACAACTGTTTGCTTAATTACGGATATCTTGGATACTTTGTAATAAAAATCACTTGTTCCCGTATATTTATTTTTACTTAGTAAATAAATAATTGTAGAAATATTTTGTTAGACTTTATTTAGAAAATAGGTAGGTACTAAGGTATTATTAATTATATTTATGTTAAGTAAAAGAAATTTCACAAGAAACTTATACAGTAATAATGACTTTGATCTGAGTTTAGATCCCATTTGAAGTAAAATTCAAATTTTAAACACTAAAGATTGCAACTCCTATACAGTGTTTAACGCTGTTCAACTGCTATGCTCACGCTCAGCCCCGTGGCTCAGCCTCAACGGATGACGTCATCCAAACGCTGGGCCAGGCCTGTAGTATTTAGGAGGCAATGGCCCAAGGCTTGATGCGAGATGTTTCCAAAAGACTGCGTATTGTTGAAGACTATGGACCTTTACATTTAATTTAAAATAAAATTTTTGTTGTTTATAAAGCTGTTAATTATATCTGTTCTGAAAAATTGCCGTAAAACCATTATTACTTTTTAAAATGTTTTAAACATACGTTATTAATGCCAACAGGTTGAACGGTACATGCTCCCCGACGATAGGTAAGAAACAACCGTTTTGTAGTCACATTCTTCGAACGCAAAGCAATGTACTTGCGATATAACTCTTCAGGATTAATCCCAAAACCATCAGATAACATGACAAATGATCGCGTCTTGTGTGTTTCAGTACAAGGTGAAACAATAAAATATCATTTTTGTCTTCTACATCCTCCGTACTCATCTTCACCAATTCGTCACATCTGCACCCACCAGAAATTGCCACAACAGCAACAAACTGTACAATCCAAATAAATTAAATATCTTACATTTCAAAAATACATTGTATAGATTAGGTACATACTTTTAGTAACAAAAAGGCTTCATCCGTTGCTTCAACCAAAAATCTATTTATTTCATCTCGGATTATTACAGCAGTTGAATGTGAAGAATTGCACAACGAGGTCGTAGACCGAGTCGTGTAATCACATGAGTGCTGTAATATATGCTTTAGCCCACATGTGATATACAAAATTTTATCCACGATAGCTTAAAATTATTAAAAAACTGATAATTTTGTATAAACGTCAGATTTAAAATTTTAAAATAATTTTATAATTTTTACAATTGACATATCAGTTGAAAATTTGTTTGAAAGTAGGACATTCTGTCAGTTTTATTTTCAAACAAATTTTTAATTTGTAAGTTTATACGTGATATTTATTATTCGTTTATAAATTATTTATTATGGGACAGTAATTCAAAATTAATTTATTCTAAGAATATTTAAGGAATAAATAGGTAGACAAGTAGGTATATTATAACCTCAACACTGCTTTCAAATATTGACAAATATCTTATTTATATTATAGTAGTATCCATGGCTACGAACGAGTGAAGTAGAATAAATGCGAGAGGTAATAGACAAAAAAGCACATCATATTACTGCACTAGTGAGGTAATATAACTAATTTCCTCACTCAAATGATGAAAATAATATGACTATTATATCACTGGCGTAAATAAAAATATATTATCTAGATAAGTTACAACACTATTTAAGAGCTTTAAAGTGCAGAAATTTTATGAATTTGAGTAAATATTGTACGTTTTTTCAGTAGTAATTTATTAAATAAAATTATTATTTATACAAATTCACATGTAAATGGTTTTTTAAACACATCTAAGTAAATATTAAGTAAACCTCGTGATTTCATTGGTTTTATTTTTCCTTTTAGATTAAACTAAAAATTTAAGTAAGATTAGTGCAAATGACAAGATGTTTTTGTTTTAATAAGAAATAATTACAATAGTATTTAATGAATTCATTACTGCAATAAAAAGGTACATTATTTAAATATGTGGTTGATTTTTCATTGTCCAGCTTATATCTTCTGAAATGTTAAAGATACAAGAAAAAGTTAAATAGGTACAAAAGTTGTTTAATACAACCTAATCTATAATTTAGCATAAACAATTTTATTCCAAAGCTTACTAATTTTTTAGAAAAATATTTAACTTTGATTTTTTAAAAGGAGCACCTTGTATATTTTTACGAAATAAAATTCTAAATAAATTTCTCTTTACAATGATGTGTAACAAGTAAGGATTTACCTTTAAATTATGCCTAATAATTTAACAAAACTTAATACTAGATAGTAGCTTATAACGACTGTTCAAATTGTCTACCATTTAATTCTAAACATTTTTGGGCGCGGTTAATTAAATTTCTTCTGGCTTCATCCAGCATTGCTGGTGTAATGAGCAAACAAGCTGCCGTGATTTTTCCGCCAGATTTTGTGAAGGCGTATTATATACTTGATTTTTTAGAAAACCCCACAAAAAAATCAAGAATAGACAAATCGGGCGATCTGGCTGACCACACTATTGGACCTCTGTTGCCGATCCAATTTTGACCAAATTCGTTATGCAAAAAATTTGTTATTAGACCTCCGTTATGAGGCGGGGCGCCATCATGTTGAAACCACAAGTTTCTTCTTACAACTAATGGCAGATTGTCTATGTAATCCTGAAATTCATTTTGAAAAAATAATAAATATCTGTCTTGTGTCAATGTTCCTTCGTAAAAATGAGGTCCCAAAACTACATTTCCCACTATCCCTATCCGCACATTAATGAAAAAACGCACTTGCGCGCTACTTTCAACAATTTGGAGAGGATTTTGATCGTCCCAGTAATGCGTATTATGCCTATTAAAAATCCAATCACAATACCTGTATTCTATTGTTCGGATCATTAGCATGTAGTGATTGGACTAAGTGTACTTTGAATGGTTTTAGTTTGTGCAATTTTAAAACTTTTAGAATTTTTGAAATGTTCAAATCGAAAGCTGCCTGTCGTGTAGAAATTCTAGGATTTGCTTTGAAGTACGCTAAAATAACATTTTCATCATCGTGTTCGTTTCTTCCTCGGTTTCCTCTTCCATTTTGAATATGCTTTGAAAAGCTACCGGTCTGTAGCAGAGAATTTTCTAAATTTTGGAAAGTATTTACGTGAGGCTGTCTTCTATCAGGATATAAATTTTGATACAGGATAGCAGCCCGACGTTTATTATTATTTGACCTGTGGAAACAGCAAAGCACATTAACTTTTTCACTATTACTGTAAGCGACGTTCATTTTTCTTAGTTGAATAAGATTCTTAACACCTTTCTCACTATTACAATCAGTACTATTAAATCTTTTGATGTTACTTGTAAAACCATGATACAAGAAGGCAAAGTATGTTCTTGCGTATATGGGGGTATGGTGGGGGCATTCTCTTACTCTCTCATTCTTGGGTAATCTCTCTCGCACCGTGGGCCAGCCGCCGCCATATTAGTTATTTGTTTACATCTGTCACTGTCACATTCAAAGAACATCAGTTTTATAATCTTCGACACGTAATATGCTATAATAACCGTGGTCATAATCAAAAAGAAATTGTAGTTAGAAAACGTTTTTTTTTTATTAATGTACACAAGAATCGCTGAAAATCTTCATTAACATGTTTTACAACATTTGAATTGGAGGCGGTATAAAACTAAGATGGCGTCAGCTGGCCCACATGCGCGAACTGAACGAAAACGCGTCCGCCTGAAGAACATACCCTGTCTTCTAGTACCATGGTAGCATGATATAAACATTAGAATATCATAGCCTACTTTTATCGTATTCCTATTTACTTTATTAGACATAATTTAAATGTAAATCCTTACTTGTTATACATCATTGTAAAGAGAAATTTATTTAGAATTTTATGTCGTAAAATATACAGGCTGTTCCATTTAAAAAATCAAAGTAAACATTTTTCTGGAAAATTAATAAGTCTTGGAAAAAAATTGTTTATGCTAAATTATAGAGCAAGTTGTATTAAACAACTTTTATATTTAACTTTTTCTTGTATCTTCAATATTTGAGAAGATATAAGCTGGACAATGAAAAATCAACCAGCCTGTATTATATAAACAATATGAAATGTTATATTGCATAATTATATAAAAATCACAGGTTTCTAGTCATACTACATAAAACAGTAAACATTGAACTGACGCAGAACGTAGAAACTTTACTCTTATAGAGGACAAAAAAAACAACAAATTTCTGGTAATAAGTACCTCTTTAATAGTAGGTACTTACATTTTTTAAGAAAAATTTAGGGCAGAATATGATTTAAAAACAGTAAATATCGCTTTTAAATGTGTCAAAGTTTCATTCTACTCTTTATTAAGCAATTTTTGCCCCTAAAAATTGTTTACCCTCAGAAGAGTACCATTAAATTTACTTTTCAAAAGGCAAAAATAATACCATTATTGCAGCAAAATGCTATGCGCTCTTCTGAAAAAGCCCATTTTTCAACTGTGTATTCATTGTTATTTTTATTTGTACATAATTATTATAGATAAATTTTGCAGATTACTTACTTTGAGTACTGAAGTAGTGAACCCTAAATATGAACTTGCAAATGAATTATTATATGGTCGAGTTGGTTACTTGTTTTCTTTATTGTACGTTAATAAACATATAGACCCGCCTCCAGTAGACGAGAAATTAATCAAAAAGGTAAATTTTTATCACAAAGTTATTTTATACTGGTGGGGAAAAAACCAGACACTTGAAATTCGTGAAATTTTGCATACTTCGGCGAATTTTCCACTAATTTGGACGAATCTGGAGGGCATTTTCTAATAAATCTCTTAATAATAAGATGACGCATGTAAACAATTACTTAACACACGTTTTCATTAATTACCTCTCGCCTCATATTCTATAAGGGAGGTATTGTGTTGGGTCAAAATTTTCGAGTGTAGGTTTTTGGTGAATAAGCACGTTTTAGGGTCCCTGGAGTAAGAATTTAAGTACCTACCTAACATTATCGTTTCCGAAAATGGCCAAAAAGGCGCGAAATGTAACTTTTGTAGTATTTGAATTTCTTGTTTTTAATTAACTGTAATTTTTTAACGATTCTTGAGTATAATGTGTCTTACAGAAAAATGTCTGAGAAATCCCATGCCGAAAACCGGAAGTTGATATCTTGTTCGTTAAGAATTACAGTTAATTAAACACAGTTAAAAACAACCAATCTAAAATCTATTGTCTTCCAAAAAAAACTATATATTTCGACCTGGACAAGACTTTTAAAAGTTCTTATAATAATGTATATACAAGAAAAATATCTGAAAATACGATTTTTAAATCCGGCAGACGATATCTTAATCCGTGAAGAATTACAGTTGATTAAACACAGCAAACAAGAAAATATTAAAATTATTTTATTATTTTTTAAAGGAAAAAAAACTTAAAATTTAAGACTAACTAAATTAATTTAAGACTAACTAACTATAAATAGTAAGGTAGTATAAAGTATATTATAGAAAAATGCCAACCGGAAGTCGATTACATAATTCGTTAAGAAATTATAGGTAATTAAACACAAGAAATTAAAAAATACTACAATTTCTCTTTGAAAAAAAGTTTAAATTTTGCCCTTGCTAAGGCCACTAAAAGTTTATATAATAGTGTATCTTACTACAAAATGTCAAATAAATTACATGCTGGAACCCAGAAGGCGATATTCAAATTCGTTTAATGTTAGCCTTAATTAAGTTTATTATACACAAAATATTAATAAAATTTCTTAAAATTATGGCTAATCTATGCTCCCCCAAAATGTTGTTAACAATATTTTTGATAGATAAATGTGTGTCATCGAATTCTTCCGGAAGACGGTTTTATTATTCGTTAAAAAGTTGCAGCCGTTTTTGTGTCATGATGTCATGAAACAAGGTTTATGGTATGGTATTATTGCAAAAGAGTTGTACTATGTACACTAGGTAGTGTGGAAAGGGGTAAACCTTTAATAAATTAATAAAAATATTTATTTAAAAAAAAATCTATAACATAACGTTTGTGTTATCAGTTGTATATATTATTATAATAACATTTTATATTAAAGTAGATTTATTCAACAAAAATTACACTCACTACGAATTTAGAAGATGTAAGGTAGGTGCGGGTAATAAGGCCTGTCGGCTAATAAGCCTAAGTAACAAAAATGCAATTTAAAATTATTGTTGTCGCTCAAAGTCACCCTCGTAGGTAGCTAACATTCATATAATGGCGCCTCAAACCTGTCGCGACACGTTAGTTCGCATACTGTCACCAGTGCGAAGTCATTCAGTTTGAGGGACGATCGCGCGGCTCGAATAATAAGATATCGTCCGAATCAATAGTAATTATTTTTTGGAATATTACACTTCTATATATAATTTTAGGCTATAGTTTTCTATTATTTAATTCTTCTACGGCCTTTGATGTTTGAATAATATATCATGGTTCGAATAATGTTCTTTTCAGTTTTTCTTTTTATGTTGTCGGCGGGTAATAAGGCCTACTAAATTCGACCGTAGGCCTTATTATCCTCCTTTTTTAAATCAACATTTGCCTGTTTTACAGTTTTATTTATATATTTTTCAAAATGTTAGTGACCAAAGACCTTCTTCACACAAACAAGGAAGAGAAAAAAATTAAAAATACCTCAACCCCCAAAGGTAGAAGTGGTACTAAAGAAAACCAGGCGAGTTTTTTTATATCACGGTTGTAAAGAGGATATGATGGCTGATATGAACAAATGTTCTAAATGCAACAAGTAGGGATGGGAAAATATCGATAAATATCGATATGAACATCACTTTTATTTTGTTATCGATGTATCGATAACTCGATATTGTTGATATATGTCGATAATTATCGGAAAATTTCGATAATATCGAGTTATCGATACATCGACGACAAACTAAAAGTAATATTGACTGATGTTTATGTCGATATTTATCGATATTTTCCCATCCCTAGCGACAAGTGGGGTGCATCGGATAATTTTGAGTGTCCTGATGGCTATTAAACAAAGAAATTTGTTGTTAATTTTAAGACTTTAGCTTGAATAATGCATAATTATTAATTATTGATCTCAATTACCAAATATAAAAAGCCTATTTTGTTTATTTACGTATGTCAAAGTCTTAGGCCTTATTATCCTACCATAGTATAATAAGGCCTACTGAAGAGGGTTTTAAAAATGTTTAATTGTCTTTTTGTTTACGGCAGAAGTTGCCATTTTTTGTTTATATATGACAGCACTTGATGTTTAGGTTTAATTAACATTCAAATTTGTTGATTCAAGTAAATAGTTTTCATTTTATTTCAAATCTCCCTTAGCTAGGCCTTATTACCCGCACTTACCTTATTTTCGCATTTTTTTCGCTTACCGTTCATGGTACCTGAAAACTTTAAATATGTTTTTCGTAGATAATTTTCTGCTCCACAGTTTATTACAGTGAAATTTCGCTGTAAAGTGACCCCCTAACGAGTAAAATGCAAAAACTGGAAACGGCGGCCATCTTTCCAATATGGCGGCTGACGCATTACTCGGATTGTAATCTTTTAGTATGTGAATAAGAGAGATAATGCGAAGCTGTAGACTAATTTTCAGCTTTATCGGTATTAGGGGCCATTTAAAACCTAATTTTACTGTACTACCTCCATATTTTACAATTAGTCCAGTCATTACTAAGTTTGCGACCTCGAGCGACCGCCGCTCCCGCTGCCATCTTGGAAAAATGGTGCCCAAAATCAGGTTTTGGTATATAGCTCCGTTCCTGTAGGTTTTAGAGAAAAGGTTTCTATACAAAAGTTGTAGAGGACTAAATTTGCTACAAAATTGTTGCTATACTTTTTTTGTCAGGCTAATACTTTAGGAGTTACAGGGCCGAATAATAGACTGAATATTAAAAAATCGCAGAAAGGCAGCATTTGCATGCAATTTTTTTCCAATTATGTGCCAATTAGTGTACCAAAAATTGGTTCATGCAATGGGGGTTTTCAAGCCTACGGCTTTTAAAGAAATACTTATTGGATATCAATTTTCAGCATGTATAAGTTATAGGAAAGTGATAATAATTGTTAATTTTGATAGATTTATTACCTCTTTATCGAAATGAAAATGTAAGTCTTTTGAATCGTTCATTGAAATGCGCCATGTGTGACGTAGCCAACATCGCTAGCAAACCAGGAGTTGGTTCGTGCAAGTTCGTTTTTTGTCGTTTGGACGACGGACCACCAGTTGATTTTTCGATTTTTGACACGTTCACCAACGTTCACGGGTTCACGTTGTCGAGTTTGGTTAGGTTCAAACACGATTACTTACAGTTTATTGAAGAATTTTTGTGTTGGTTTTAATCGAAATGAAACGGCATGAAACAGTTTGGTTATGTTTTTCTGTTCAAGTTGACAAGATGTTGACTGTGTAAGGTAAGACCTACGTATCGGTCCTTGTCAGCGCGTTGAACGTATGTTCTAGATGTTGGTGACGTCACACTGTTACACGCGGCATCGATTTTCGCGGCACTTATTTTTTTAAACTTTATGAATTTTTTTCTGGCTTATTAGCAACTTTTAAGCGAAAAGAAAAAATACGGGTCTTATATTTTAATGTATAGATTAACATATAAAAAAACCAAAAAATCGTGAAAACCCCCATTAAGTAATGAACACTCATGCTTTTGTCAACTCGTTATCACACCACCTCATGATGATTAAGCCTACTAGATCGGACGCTAAGACCAAAAAAGATGGGGTACTTTGCATTTTATGATTAAAGCATACCGTTTAACATAATATGTGTTCTTTAGATCATTCTCTACCGAACCGAAATTCTAGCAACCCTCGGAGTCCTACAGGGGATGTGTATTGCGAGTTGCATATTCATTTCTTGAATTTTTCACGTTTGTCTCGTAAACGGTTATAATTAATTTTTTCAGGTAAAAATATCGACTTTTGATTTCTAGCTTCGATTCCAGAGACATTTTTCTATCAACATTTTTCGGACCCTGGTTTCAACACAATTTTTTAAAGAAAGAAAAAAAATTGTTTTTTATATTTCTTGTGTTTAATTTATAAACGAATTAAGATATTAACTTCCGGATTCCGGAGTTGGATTTCCCAGACATTTTTCTATTAGATACATTATCTTAATTTTTTTCAAGTCCTTGATTAAGCCAATTTAGACTTTTTCTTCGGGAGAAAATAGTAGAATTTTATTATTTTTTCTTTTAGCTGTTTTTAATCAACTATAATTTCTTAACGGGTTAAGATATTGAATTCCGGTTCCCGGCATTGGATTCCTTGAAAATTTCTCTGTCAGATACATTTTCTTAAATTTTTTGGAGTTCTTGATTAACACGTTCGCGGACAGTAGCAAAAATTGTGAACTTTCTACTGGACACCTACTTATTTTAAAATTTTTAAAAATTAAATAAATCCAAGAAGCCGTATGCTGGGACATTGATAATTTTTTTATGTGTTCTTCAGGGACAGCAGACTTAGATTAAATGGAAACCCCGTACACTTTTGTTGGCATTTGCCGCTTTGTACCACGAAAACGAAATAAAGTTCGACGGCATATACCGTCATGTCCCTGGATGTAGGGCGGCATATGCCGCTTTGTCCGCGAACGTGTTAAGTCAATATTGAGACTTTTTCTTTGGGAGAAAATAGTAGAATTTTATTATTTTTTCGTTTAGCTGTTTTTAATCAACTATAATTTCTTAACGGGTTATGATATCGACTTCCCGTTTCCGGCATTGGATTTCTAAGACATTTTTCTATTGGAAACATTATTTTAAATATTTTTGTAGATCATAGTAAGGTTGATTAAACACAAGAAATATAAAGAACACAATTTTTTTTTCTTTCTTTAAAAAATTGTGTTGAAACCAGGGTCCGAAAAATGTTGATAATAATAATGTTGATAGAAAAATGTCTCTGGAATCGAAGCTAGAAATCAAAAGTCGATATTTTTACCTGAACAAATCTATTCTATTAAATGAGCAAGGAATTGTATGTTTTTACGGTCATGCTATCTCGAAAACGGCTCTAACGATTTTCTCGAAAGTTGGTATATAAGAGGTTTTCAACCTCAGGAATCTAACGGACTAGCTCAAATTTTCCAGAAAACTCGTTTTCAGCGAGTTTTTCACTGTTCAAAAATACACTAGGTCACGCCTATACCACATCTACTCGAATATTTTACTGTATACACTTCTGAGCGTATCTAATTGCCGCGCTGTGACTCTACCTATGGTCATACCTATTAAATAAAATTTTTGATTCCCACATAAATTTTTACCTGATGTGAGGTGGTCAAAAACTCTACCTATGGCCATACCTATTAAATAAAATTTTTGATTCCCACATAAATTCTTACCTGATGTGAAGTGGTCAAGAACGGCACCTGTGGCCACACCTATTAAATAAAATTTTAGATTTCCACAAATTCTTACCTGATGTAAGGTGGTCTAGAATGGTACCTATGACCATAGGTACCTATTAAATAAAATTTTTGATTCCCATATAAATTCTTACCTGATGTGAGGTGGTCAAGAATGGTACCTATAAAAAAAATTATTTCCTCATAAATTCTTACCTGATGTGAGGTGGTCAAGAACGGTACCTATGGCCATACCTATTAAATATAATTTTTGATTCCCACAAAAATTCTTACCTGATGTGAGGTGGTCAAAAACTCTACCCATGGCCATGCCTATTAAATAAAATTTTTGATTCCCACATAAATTCTTACCTGATGTGAGGTGGTCAAGAACGGTACCTGTGGCCACACCTATTAAATAAAATTTTAGATTTCCACAAATTCTTACCTGATGTGAGGTAGTCTAGAATGGTACCCTGTTCGTATCTCTTATGGTTCTCGAGAATCCCATGCTTAAACAGTTTCATAGGACAGCCTGCATACAATTTTCAAATAAAATGGGTTTTTTCGGGTTATTTCAGCTGGGTTTTTTCGGGCTGGGCAAAATTGCAACAACCCTGGATACGAAGTTGGTTAACTTAGAAAAAAGTTGCCCCTGTTTTGCCAATTTAGAAATGTTTTTGTTTTCCCACAAAAATGCTTAAGTGAGTAGATATACGCAAAAATGTAAATTTTGCCAATTTCGTTTCTCACCTATAACTTTTTTGTTTGAATTAGTACAAGTTTCTAATTTGCACGTCCTATAGTCAGTTTTTAACAAGGAATAAATAAATAAATAAAAAATTTGATTTCCACATAAATTCTTACCTGATGTGAGGTGGTCAAAAACTCTACCTAAGGCCATACCTATTAAACAAAATTTTTGATTCCCACATAAATTCTTACTTGATGTGAGGTGGTCAAAAACTCTACCTATGGCCATACATATTAAATAAAATTTTTGATTCCCATATAAATTCTTACCTGATGTTAGGTGGCCAAAATCGGTACCTGTGGCCATACCTATTAAATAAAATTTTTGATTCCCATATAAATTCTTACCTGATGTGAGGTGGTCAAGAATGGTATCCATGGCCATACCTATTAAATATAATTTTTGATTCCCACATAAATAAATCTTATCTGATGTGAGGTGGTCTAGAACGGTACCTATGGACGTACCTATTAAATAAAATTTTGATTCCCATATAAATTCTTTCCTGATGTGAGGTGGTCAAGAATGGTACTTATGACCATACCTATTAAATATAATTTTTGATTCCCATATAAATTCTTACCTAATGTGAGATGGTCAAGAATGGTACCTATGGCCATACCTATTAAATAAAATTTTTGATTCCCACACAAATTTTTACCTGATGTGAGGTGGTCAAGAACGGTACTTATGGCCATATACCTATTAAATAAAATTTTTGATTCCCATATAAATTCTTACCTGATGTGAGGTAGTCCAGAACGGTACCTATGGACATACTTATTAAATAAAATTTTTGATTCCCATATAAATTCTTACCTGATGTGAGTTGGTCAAGAATGGTACCTATGGCCATACCTATTAAATAAAATTTTTGATTCCCATATAAATTCTTACCTGATGTGAGGTGGTCAAGAATGGTGCCTATGGCCATACGTATTAAATAAAATTTTTGATTCCCACATAAATTCTTACCTGATGTGAGGTGGCCAAGAATGGTACTTATGGCCATACCTGTTAAATAAAATTTTTGATTCCCACATAAATTCTTACCTGATGTCTGGTGGCCAAGAATGGTTCCTATGGCCATACCTAATGCAGTATAATACCGTACCAGATGTTTACCAAGATGAAGATTTTTTCCTTGAAAATTTGGAAGCCTTTACATTAAAAAATCTTCAAATTAGCTTTTAATACTTAAAATCATTTACTTCTGCTTGTTATGTTTTACTGCTGGTTTTTCAAAATTTTTATTACCTAATCATTTGTTATTTTAAAATTTCTTATTTTATATAATTTATTAAATAATATTTATTGTGTTAAAATTGTTTTAATTTTATTTCAACTAAGTAACCATTCCATTCTCCTTTTAAACAGGTAGTCAATTGATCAAAAAATAAATTCACAAAAAAATCACAAAAATGATGATTAAAGACAATTTTATAATTTATTTTCATCCGGAAAAAATACATACATGCAATTTTTAGTCATTTTATAGCTAATGAGACCAGATCGTAGATCGGCATCCCGATATTTAATTATAACCGTTTACGAGACAAGCGTGAAAAATTCAATAAATGGATATGCAACTCGCACTACACATCCTCTGTATAGTCCAGCGGCTTACAGTAATATATAATGTGAATTGTGCACTTCGAGCCAAAAGCAATTTTAATTTTTTTTCTTATTTACCATACCATATTGAGTATTTTAAGGAGTGGAGGCATCACCGGAAGTGTCCGTGTCAGCCGCCATTTTGAAAAAATTGTCCCCGTGTTTTGTTTTTCGCGTTTATCTTGCAAATGGTTTACATTACGAAGAAAACTGTTAAACGGAATTGTAGAGCACAAAATTCTCTACAAGATAGATTTATATAGATTTTTTTGTAAATGGCACTGTTTGCTAGAAAATCAAGAAAATGAATTTTGCATATTTTCGAATTATTTATAAAGTCGTTATTTTGTCATAACACAGGAAAATGGCTGTAATATTTTATCGGATAAAGATATTGACTTCCGGTTTTTTTTCAATATAAACATAATTTTCAAAATTTTGGTGACTCTGGTGTAGCCACAATTTAATTATATTCTACAAGAAAACAAAATAAATATTAGTCATTTTTGTGTTTATTCATCTGCCATTTCTGAACGGATAATAATACCGACTTCCGGTTTCCAGCATTCGATTTGTCGAACTTTTTACTTCCTTGTACGAAGTAAGGAAGTATTGTAATCGCGAAAAATTTCGGTTCTCAGATTTTGACGGAAATATCCGTTTTGACCTTTTCTGAATCCATTATGACTAGTTTCGACGTGACGTCTGTACGTACGTACGTACGGACGGACGTATGTGTGTCGCATAACTCAAATACGGTTAGACGTAGAAAGTTGAAATTTTGTATTTAGGACTGTTATAGCATCTAGTTGTGCACCTCCTATTTTTGGTTTCAGTCTACAAACCGGAAGTAGTACTTTTTAAAAATATTTCGATAAATATTTAATTTTAGACAATTTTTTTTATTTTAAATGAAAGATTATGTGATTATTATCTACAATCGGTATTTTATAAATATTTTTGTATCTGCTATCATTTAAAAATAATTAAAGTATATATTTATAATTTATAGTATTTCGGTATCTTGTAGTCCATGATCGATTAACATTTGTTACTACGTAAAATTTAAATGATTATGACATGACAGTGACAATAGTAAAATATGCTTTATATCTTCTTCTGCAGTTTAAATAAAATGACTAAAATATATTTGTGAGTATACTAGTATAATAAGTTAAAAGAATTTTTAATATTATTTTACATTTTAGTTATTAAGAAAAGTATGAACACACAAGGCGTACAAGGAAGTCGTGGTGTCCACGTCAGATTTTTTCTTTTAGATGCATTATTTCAAACATTTAAGAGGTCCTATGTTGAGCCGAAATTTAAACAATTTAGATATATTTATTCATATTTTGAGTTTAATTAGCCGTAGACTTCGAATGGATTAAAATATTGACTTCTGGCTTTCAATTCTGAATAGAAACATGTTTGTGAAAACTTATACTGGAAACCGGAAGTGATATTTTAATATGCTCTGAAATTACAGTTAATTATATAAAATAAATAAGAAACACTAAAATTATCTTGCAGTAAATCTGTGAAATATCATTTCCGGTTTTCGGTTTTAGTGTTTACATACCGGGCGTTTCCTGAAACAGGCGCACCCCCCCAAAAAAATGTATTTTTAAGTCAATTACATTTATATTATAGGTTTATAAACTACATTCAAAGGCGCATTAAAATACATAAATAATGAATTTTTATTACTTCCTGTTTAGCCGGAAGTGACATCAACTTCCTTATTTTAAATGGAACACCCCGTATATTTTTTAAGATTTTGATTCTACATAAAATTCTGAATACAACCATGTATAATATGCTACTTTTTCGTTGTAGATTTCTAAGTAAAATAATAATTAAAATATTACGGAATCAAATCGAATCATTCTTAGTTAGCTATGAAATAAATGATAATGAAATTATTATACGAAGAGTTTTACTATGTATTCAAGAAAATGGAGACCATTTTGAAAATTTACTATAAATAATATAATTGAATTGCAATTCCTTATTAAATTATTTATTTTTTTTCAAAATCGGCATGAAAATCGTCATTTCCAGACTAATTTGCGGCATGAAAGTAAGATTTTCATGACTAGGCATGAAAATTTTATTTTCATGCCTAGTCATTTTTACTTTCAACTTTGTTTACTTGTCATGACAACTTTTTCTAAAATTTGTGACAGCTCTGATGATTTGTCACAGCTCTAATGATTTATGCAAACCTAATTTTTTTAATCATTTTAAGCTTAATTGCCGATTTAAAAAAAAATAGAATACATCACGCGTCATAAAAATGTCTTTGCTTGACTCGGAGGCTTTGAAGAAATGCTCGGACGCTGCGCATCCTCGCATTCTTCAAACGCCTCCTTGTCTGCAATGAAACATTTTCATGACTTGTAATGTAATATACTATTGTTAATAAACTGACATTTTTAGTATCATAAAATTTGTTTTCTATCATTTATTTCATAGCTAACTAGTAATGATTCTATTTGTTTCTGTAATATTTTAATTATTATTTTAGTTAGAAATTTACAACGAAAAAGTAGCTTATTATACATGGTTGTATTTAGAATTTTATGTAGAAGCAAAATCTTTGAAAATATACGTTCCATTTAAAATAAGGAAATTTATGTCTCTTCCGGTTAAACAGGAAGTAATACAAATTCATTATTTATGTAGTTTAATGCGCCTTTGAATGTAGTTTATAAATCTATAATATAAATGTAATTGACTTAAAAATACAATTTTTTGGGGGGTGCGCCTGTTTCAGGAAACGCCCGGTATATGTTTTTTTACAGCGGCGGTCGCTCGAGGTCGCAAACTTAGGGTCATACTTAGGGACACCTAGTCTACAATCCTACCAAGTTTTAAAACTCCTCAACCTTTTGCATGCAAAAAGTCTCTAATGACTGGACTAAATTTATTGGAGATTTCCATTTTTCGTTCATTTAATTAACTTCACAATAATTATTACAAATTACAATCTATAGCATTCTCTAATAATTCTGACAGCACTTGATAGTTGTGTTGACAGCAACAAGTTGGGTTAGAATCACTGCAGCCAACAGAAATCAGAAAGCAGCTAAAATACTAGCGCTGGTGCCGTGTTTCCGACTGATTTTTAAAATTATGAATTTTTAAATATTAAATCATTTAACGGCTATTTATAACAAACGCAATGCAGTAGGTATGGTAAAAAGATGAATGTGTACATTTGCTAGGGATGATTTATAACAATGCAAGGTGAACAGCAACGCAACGCAATGCAAGGCAAGAGTAGTCAACTTTCAACTCTTTGCGTTGCCTTGCGTGAGCTTCTTGCCTCTGACCAAACAAAATTAAGACATTTTTAAATTTATGCAAAAATCACCATATCTAAAAAAATTTATCTATCATTAATTTGTTTTAGTTGTCACATGTTGCAATCAAACACTAAACACTGACAGGTACATATTTTGTCATTAATATTATAATTATTAATATAATATATATACTTATTACCTACTAATTAATTACTCATATAAAATAGAAAGAGATTTTATAGGATTAAATACAAAATAGTTCACAGATGTCAATTGGTACTTGTCAAGTTAGAATATTGGTATTGGTGAAACGCTACCGCAGATACGTTGTTATAAATCAAACAATTTTTCGTTGCATTACCTACTGCATTGCGTCTTGCGTTACCCATTGCATTGCGTTTGTTATAAAATACCGCTTAAGGCTTAAGCGGTATTTATAACAACGTACTATCTGCGGTAGCGTTTAACCAATAAACCAATATTCTTTAACTTGACAAGTACCAGTTGACATCTGCCAATTCTAAAACTATTTTGTATTTAATCCTATAAAATCTATTTCTATTTTATATGAAAAATTAATTAGTAATATTATTATATTCATAATTATAATAATAATAATGTCAAAATATGTACCTGCTAGTGTTTGATTGCAACATGTGACAGCTAAAACAAATTAATGATAGATAACAAATTTCAGATATGGTGATTTTTACACAAATTAAAAAAGTCTTAATTTTGATTGGCCAGAGGCAAGAAGCTCACGCAAGGCAACGCAAGGAATTGAAAGTTGACTACTCTTGCCTTGCGTTGCGTTAAGGTTGCGTTGCTGTTCACCTTGCGTTGTTATAAATCATCCCTAGCAAATGTATACATTCATCTTTTTACCTTACCTACTTTAATAAAATCTAATTGAAAGATAGTAATAAAATATTTATAAAAAAATACAGGTTGGTGGAGGTGAAATGCGAACATAGGGAAATATATGACAATAGAGTTATCATGCTAGGCATCTTGATATACGTGGAATAAGTACTGTCAAAGTCAAAGTAGCTGTCATATTATTGAAATTTTTTTTTTCATTAAAATATTTTCTTTGCATAATAATGTATGTGTACGAGCAGAACGAGAAAGTTTACATGCACTTTTAGATTTTATTATTATTTCTGTTATTGATTACTCTTTTTGCCACACAAATTCACATTACCTACTTCGTTTTGTGACACTACTACAAAATATTTATCAAGATACCTGGCATCAAAGTTCGATTGTCATGTATGTTCCCTATGTTCGCATTTCACCTCCACCAACCTGTATATTTCGTTTTACGATTTTTAATATTTTCGGTGTTTTTTTACAAAATAATTTAGTGGGTAGAAGTTGTCACTCTGCAGAAATACAATAATTTTCTCGCCCGCGAAGATTCGTCCAAATTATACTTGATTTCTAAACTAAACGGAGCAATCTGAAGTTGGAATGCTAAAACTGATCGTTTTTGATTGGCTGATGTAACACCAGTTTTACACCACACAAACTTTGTATGTAAACAAACGAATGTTCTCCATCTTGTCTCGTCAGCTGTTGTCAGTGACTGTACCGAGTTTGCTCGCTGATAGGTTAAATTTAATATTGCCTCCAAAAAAATCTAGTGATATTTTTCTCGTATTTACACAATGCTCCGTTTAGTTTAGAAATCAAGTATAGTAGAAAATACGCCGAGCTATGCAAAATTTCATGAATTTCAAATGTCTCGTATTTATTAACAACCGATTGTTAGATTATTGGAATTGTGCTGTCTTTGGGGAAACTAGAAGCAAAATCTTACGGCAAAAGAGTTCCACTTATGTATCACTGGCATAACAAATATTACTTGGGCGCAGCTCATGGTCTCTCTGGGATCTTGTACATTCTTTTGCAAGCCTTGCCGTATTTATCCAAAAATGAATTGTTCGATTTGATTAAACCTACTATTGACTACGTGGCAATGTTGAGGTATTCTTCAGGAAACTTTATGTCGTCTTTGGAGAACGAGTCTGACAGATTAGTCCAGTGGTGTCACGGCGCGCCCGGATTTACTCATTTGTTTTGTAAAGCTTACGAGGTACGAATCAAGACAATTGTGTCAACATCAGAAAATAAAATTGCAGAATTTTATTTTCTGGTGTTGAATGTCTACCCACACGTGGCACGTGGCCATTGCAACGTGCATTGTCGCTCAATACAATCATTTCTTGATTTTATCTATTTTTAGATTTTCAAAGATGATAATTATTTGAGGTTAGCTTTAGAATGTGGAGACATTGTTTGGAGCCGCGGATTGTTGAAAAAGGGATACAGTATTTGTCATGGAGTATCAGGAAACGGATATACCTTTCTGGAATTATTTCAAACAACTAAAGTAAGTCTGATTATAGTTAGAGAACCGTAATATAAAATTGTGCCTGATTTTATCACTTCCCAGAAATGACTTTCTGTATTAATTTTTAGAAAATATGGTATTTCAAACAGGGCACTATTTTAAACAAGTGTTTTAACATGTACTAAGTGACTTATTTTACTACTTCTGGTATTTGATGTATGTACATAATAAGGGACATTCAAAGAAATTATTAAGCACCACGCCAGTAAAATTTACCGGTTATTCAAGCTTCCAAGGCTCGATGCACACTGGCGGTTTTTTGCCGTGCGGCGACCGTGCGGCAACGCAAATGCGATCTAAGATACTATACTATGTCCATCGAACACATAGAGTAATAAAACTAGTGGGCAGAGCCAAAACTGCGCAGTACAATGTGCGCAGAAGTAGGCTTTACAAGCAACAAATTTTAAAAAGCAGAAAAATTAAATAGTTTTATTTGAAATAAATATGGAAGAATTATATATTTTATTATTTATGTATAACATAATTTTAAAAGAAATATGAAGTACCTACAATTTTTATTTACGAACGATTTTTTTGATGACCGATCTCAGCAGTTGACTTTGCCTAGCAGTGTAAAACTGGCTTACCAATAGCAATACCGTATTTCAATTTCGCGCACATTTGTGGGAAGAGCATCTACCCTATCTGTTCGGTGGACATAGTATAGTAGTTAAATGAGGCAGTATTGTCTGTCCGCGGGAAAGGAAGGAATAATTAATAAAAGCTATTACTCAGTTTTATATTCTGGAGAAAGTAAACAGGGACAATACGGAGTAGCTTTCATAGTACTGAATGAACTTAAAGACAAAATCATAGAATTTAGAGCAATAAACGAAATAATGGCCTACATACGGATAGAACACTCATCCAAAAATATGACGATAATAAATGTATATGCACCAACAGAAGGAGACACAGCTGATGAAAAAGATAAATTCTATGATAAATTAGAAGAAGAAATAGAGAAAATGCCAGAGGAAGATCTATGCATCGCAATGGGAGACTTTAACGCGAAAGTAGGAAAAGAGAACTATATTAGACAAGTGGCAGGTGTGGAAACAATACATGATGTAACTAATGATAATGGGCAAAGATTATGCGAGACAGCCACAAAGGCAAATATGATAATAAGCAGCACGAAGTTTAGACATCAGAAACTACATAGTGACCTGGACATCACCAGATAATAACGTACATAAAGTTGGCATCCCACTTGTAGCACCCAGCAAAAAAAATTGTCTGGTATTTTGTGACTTTTTTGTTGCTATTTTGTTACATCAGAATCAATTTTGTACCTTGAGCCGTTTTCTTATAACGCACATGGGTGCTAGCTTCAAATTTAAGTTAGCACCCACCGCTGTTACTCAGCTCCTAATACACATACAGTAATGAAACTGGTATCAGAATTTGTTACTTCTCAAGTAATTTACGAAACCAAGGTCAAATTTTAACAAAGGGTTATTATCAACCTCTCAATTGTAATTATTTGAAAATGAAATGAAAGTAAAATACATAGTTTTGTGCATATAAAAGCTCACAAATATTCATTTATGCAAAAAATAATTTGTTACATAAAATAATTCTATAAAGCAGATAAAAAAATTGCTGTGACATTCATAAAATACCGCTTCTTAATCTTATCTTTGCCCTTACAAGTTGTTTTCCATTTAATATTATAAAAAAACTAGTAACAATATCAAATTCTATAACAATATAATATAATTAAAGAAGATCTAAATAAACTATTTAGGTACTGTATGCTGGGTGCTAGGATTAACAAATTATAAACAGGGTTAAAATATGAAATACGCGATTTTTAAATACTTATAAGATTTAAACTTGCTTTACTACAAAAAGAAATTAGTAACAAATTCTGTAATTGTTCATAATACTTACATACTAGTATAACAAACTATTTACTGCAATGATGGGTGCTAGGGGTAACAAATTATAAACAGTGTTAAAGTATATGGAATACGCGTATTTTTAAATACTTATAAGATTTAAACTTGCTTTACTACAAATAGAAATTAGCAACAAATTCTCTAATTGTTCATAATACTTAAATAATATTATAGCAAACTATTTACTATAATATCAATGATGGGTGCTAGGGGTAACAAATTAAAAACAGGGTTGAAGAATGTAAAACGCAGTTTTAAAAGTATTACAAATTGCATTTTCCATACTTTAACCCTGTTTTAATTTGTTACCCCTAGCACACATAATTGATATTAGAGTAAATAATTTGTTAAACTATTATTTATGTATTTTGAATAATTAGAGACTTTGTCGCTAATTTCTTTTTGCAATAAAACAAGTTTAAAGCTTATGCCCTGTTCACACGTTGCTACTTTGAAGACGCATACGTGCTACTGTAGCATGAAAAGAAATTCAAATCGAAACAATTACCGCAAAAAATCGCTATCTACACACACAACGATCAACGATGTGAAATTATCAACGAGTAGTTCTTGATACTTTGATGCTACAAATTAGCAGCGCTGCTATTTGACAAGCGACTCAGATTTTTTCTTGCTACAGTAGCACGAAAGTGTCTTCAAAGTAGCAACGTGTGCACAGGGCATTAGTTTCAAAAACAGTGTTTTCCATACATTAACTCTGTTTATAATTTGTTAAACCTAGTACCCATAATTTATACTAGGTACAGTAATAAGTTTGTTAAACTATTATTAAATTATTTTGAACAATTAGAGAATTTGTTGCTAATTTCTTTTTGCAATAAAACAAGTTTAAAGCTTAGAAGTATTAAAAAACCGCGTTTTCCATGCTTTAACCCTGATTTTAATTTGTTACCCCAGCACCCATCATTTATATTACAGTAATAAGATTGTTATACTATTATTTATTAAGTATTTTGAACAATTAGAGAATTTGTTGCTAATTTCTTTTCACAATAAAACAAATTTAAAGCTTAGAAATACTAAAAAAACAGCCTTTTCCATATTTTAACCATGTTTATAATTTGTTACCCCTAGTACCCATCATTAATATTACAGTAAATAATTTGTTATACCATTATATAATGTACGTATTTTGAACAATTAGAAAATTTGTTGCTAATTTGTTTTTGCAATAAAACAAGTTTAAAGCTAAGAAGTATTAAAAAACTGAGTTTTTCATGCTTTAACCCTGACTTTAATTTGTTACCCCTAGCACCCATCATTTATATTACAGGAAATAGTTTGTTACTATTATTTAAGTATTATGAGCAATTAGAGAATTTGTTGCTAATTTCTTTTTTCAATAAAACAAGTTTAAATCTTATAAGTACCTATTTAAAAACTGCGTTTTCCATTCTTCAACCCTGTTTTTAATTCGTTACCCCTAGCACCCATCATTGATATTATAGTAAATAGTTTGTTATACTATTATTTAAGTATTTTGAACAAATAGAGAATTTGTTGCTAATTTATTTTTGTAGTAAAACAAGTTAAAATCTTATAAGTATTTAAAAATCGCGTATTCCATACTTTAACCCTGTTTTTAATTTGTTACCCCTAGCATCATCATTGATATTACAGTAAATAGTTTGTTATACTATTATTTAAGTATTTTGAATAATTAGAGAATTTGTTGCTAATTTATTTTTGTAGTAAAACAAGTTAAAATCTTATAAGTATTTAAAAATCGCGTATTCCATACTTTCACCCTGTTTTTAATTTGTTACCCCTAACACCCATCATTGATATTACAGTAATAAGTTTGTTATACTATTATTTAAATATTTTGAACAACTAGAGAATTTGTTGCTAATTTCTTTTTGCAATAAAACTAGTTTAAATCTTATAAGTATTTAAAAATCGCGTATTCCATATACTTTAACCCTGTTTTAAATTTGTTACTCCAAGCATCCATCATTTATATTACAGTAATAAGTTTGTTATACTATTATTTATATATTTTGAACAATTAGAGAATTTGTTGCTTATTTATTTTTGCAATAAAACAAGTTTAAATCTTATAAGTATTTAAAAATCACGTATTCCATATTTTAACCCTGTTTATAATTTGTTAATCCTAGCACCCAGCATACAGTAAATAGTTTATTTAGATCTTCTTTAATTATATTATATTGTTATAGAATTTGATATTGTTACTAGTTTTTTTATAATATTAAATGGAAAACAACTTGTAAGGGCAAAGATAAGATTAAGAAGCGGTATTCTATGAATGTTACAGCAATTATTTTTTGCATAAATAAATATTTGTGAGCTTTTATATGCGCAAAACTATGCATTTTACTTGGTAGCGTTAAGTCATTTTCAAATAATTACAATTGAGGGGTTACCCTTTGTTAAAATTTGACCTTGGTTTCGTAAAGTACTTGAGAAGTAACAAATTCTGATACCAGTTTCATTACTGTACGTGTATATTAGGAGCTGAGTAACAGCGGTCGGTGCTAACTTAAATTTGAAGCTAGCACCCATGCGCGTTATAAGAAAACGGCTCAAGGTACAAAATTGATTCTGATGTAACAAAATAGCAACAAAAAAGTAATAAAATACCAGACAATTTTTTTTGCTGGGTGCTACAAGTGGGATGCCAACTTTATGTACGTCAGATAATAAAACAAACACGCAAATAGACCATGTGATGGTAGCAAAACGTCATCAGTCTTCAATACTAGACGTTAGAACATACAGAATAGCCTGCGCCGACACAGACCATTATCTAGTAGCAGTGAAGGTGAGAAGATAAAAAAAGTATTAGAAATGAAACGAAAACAGCTAGATGGAATGTGGAATACATGACTAACGAAGACATAAGAATAAAGTACATAGAAGAGCTAGAAAAGAACCTGGAAGAAACGGCTACAAGACAAGAAGATATAGAAAGTAAATGGGACCAGATAAAGAGATGCTTCAATAGCGCAGCTCAGAAATGGATCGGAGAAGAAGGCAAAGACAAGACAAAAAGTAAGAAATCTTGGTTTGATGAAGAAATAAGAAGACTAGTAACAAGAAATAATGAAGCGAGACTAAGGTATATAGGAATGAAAAACAATGAATATAAAGAGGAGTACGAAAGCCTAAGAAGAACATGCAATAAAAAATTAGAGAAAGTAAAAGAATATGGATAGAGAACAAAATTACAAACATCGAGAAGGAGAGGTTAAAAAGAAACACAAAAAGATTCTACAAACAAATAAATGAGCAAAATAAACAATTCAAGAGCAAAACAATTGGAATAAAGGACAAGAACGGGAAACTGGCAGAAAATTAACAACAGTACAAACAGGTATGGACCGAATATTTCAAGGAACTGTTAACTGGGCCAGAATATGAACTAAGTAACGAAGTAGACGTAGAGAATGAAAATGAATTAACAGAACCAGCCCTAGAAGAAATAAAAGAGATGATAATGAGAAATAGTAAAAATAGAAAAAAAACCTGGAAAGGGTAATATAAATGTTGAACTGATAAAATACGGAGGAGAAGCAATACAACAACAAATATACAACCTTATACTAGAGATATGGAGAGCAGAGGAAATGCCAAAAGAGTGGCAAACAGGAAGAATAATTACAATACACAAAAAAAGGAGAACAGCAATCATGCCAAAATTACAGGGGTATATCACTGTTGAACACAACTTACAAAATACTCTCGACATTAATACAAAGAAGAATAGTGGAAGCAACAAAAGACAAAATAGGACAATACCAATGTGGATTTGTAAAAGGGAACTCGACCACGGACGCCATTCACACAATAAAACAGGTAATGGAGAAAACATTGGAATACAAAATATACATTGAGATACTTTTTATTGATTTCAAGCAAGCTTTTGATTCAATAAGAAGAGGAAAACTAATGACAGCATTAGAAGAGCTAGAAGTACCGAGAAAGCTAAGAAGAATGATAGATATGACGATGAGGAATACAAGGATAAGTATTATAACTCAAAAAGGGGAAACAGAAGAAAAAACAATAAACAGAAGAGTAAGACAAGGTGACATTCTGTCAGCAACTTTATTTAACCTAGCATTGGAGTTCGTTATGAGAAAACTAGCAAAAACAATCAGAACAAGGGGAGGGCAAATAGTGGCATACGCGGACGACATTGCGATCATAGCAAAAAACAGGAGTGTGATGAAAGAGATGCTAGTAGAAATAATAATGGAAAGAAGGGAGTTAGGTTTAGAAATAAATCAGAAGAAGACCAAAATAACGATAATAAATAAGGAAGTAGACGAAATTCATTAAAATAAATGAAGAAAGCTACGAACAGGTGGATAAGTTTTAATATCTAGGAATAATGCTGTCAAACAAAGGCGAGAGAGAGATGGAAATAAGAGAACAAATAATAGCTACAAATAAAGCCTTCTATGCAAACAAAAAGTTATTAGGAAGCAAATTAATAACAAAGACAACAAAACAGAATATACAAGACCATAATAAGACCAATAACGTTATACGCTGCCGAAACAATGACAATGAGAAAGAAAGATGAAGAGAAACTGAGAATAGCTGAAAGAAAGATAATAAGGAAAATACTAGGACCAGTAAAGGTAACAGAGACGGAATACAGGATGAGGTCAAACCAAGAGATAGAAAAAGAACTACAAGGAGTAGATGTAGTAAAGAGAATAAGACAGCAAAGTATAAAATGGCTAGGACACGTCTGGAGGGCAAGCGACCAGGGCCCAATTAAAGAAATGGTTATGTGGTCCCCCAGCGGTAAAAGAAGAAGAGTGCGACCAAGATCAACGTGGTTACAAGAGGTAGAAGATGATTTGAAGGAAGCGGGTATTGAAAACTGGAGAAGAAAGACAGAACACAGGAAACAATGGAACAATAAAAATTGTCTGTCCGCGATGTGGTGACCGGTACGTCATTAGTTTCTTAACTAATAATAAACAGGCATTATGTATATCTGTCTTTGTCACATGCATGCTTGTTCATTCGTTGGTTAATGTTACGTCTGTCTGATATGTTTCCACTAGTATAGTTAAAAAGAGAACGATACCTTTACGTCAAGAGATATGCCAAACACTGATTATCATTTCAGGTTATGTTTTGTAGGAAATTTAAGAATATTCACAACATTGTACAAGAAACTACAAAAAATAATAAAACTATACTGACAGCAGAAAGCATAACACTACTGTAAACTACTAAATACTAATAACCTCAAATAGAAAATTGCAAATGTCAAAACATACCAGTGAATCTAAAACAAAGGTTCTCGTTATAAAATATGAAACAAATCCACTGTCACCAGAATTCATTTTTAGGTAATTTATAATGGTAATAGCATGAAAATTTATGACTTTCATTTTTTTAATTACATAATTCTTAATCTAAAGTTTAAATTTACTTATAATTCTTGTTCATCATGAGTGACTGGTTGAGAACCTCTATGACGTCAATTAATTTTCCCTCACCTAAAAAATTTAACCCATACGAATATGTTTGATGACGTACCGGTCACCACATCGCGGACAGTCTGTACACACAAAGCTGCGGCAACGTTGCAGAGTCGCGTGCAAATTTTGCTGCAATTCGCCACAGCGCCGCACACGCATCTGCGGCGCTGTAGTACATTAACTAACTCAAGTGGAGCAGTTCACACCGGGCACTTGCGTCTGCGACAGTTTCACCCAAACAAAATATAGCAGACGATGAATTTGTTATTATTAGATACAGAACTTTTTATTGGAAAAATAAGAAAGTATCCAGAAATATGGAATGTGGCAGGAGAAGATTACCTACCACAATAAAATCAAAAACATAAATGCGTGGACCAATATTTATCAATTATTATTCTGCCAAGAATTTTAAAACAAAGATGAAAGAGAAGAAACTAAATTGTGTTAGTATTATTCAGAGCTGAGCATTAATTCAATTACAAGTAATTGAAATACTAATTAGATTACTTTTCGACAAAAAGTAATTGATCAAATTTGTCAAAAGTACTTGGTAATTGCAAGTATCCTTACCAAGTAATTGTAATTGATTTTGATAACTCAAATATATTGAGTAATTGAATTAGTATTTCAAATAAAATTTTAATTCAAATACTCTTAGATAATTCAAATACTCTTGTGTAATTCAAATACTCTTGGGTAATTCAAATATTCTTGGGTAATTCAAATAAGTTATTAGGTAATTTAAATACATAAAAAATTAAAAGAGCTGACCGTTGATTGAATTAAAACAAACTAAACTATTAATTACATTACTTTCCGAGTATTAGTTACTCAATTACTTTTCAAAATCGTTTTAAGTACATAGTAGTTATTGTAAATGTCCTTTTATTACCAACTCAACATCCAAGTATTGTTAATTTTTAGTGGATTTTGTTAATTCAAATATAAGTACGGAGTAATTGAATTAGTATTTCAAATACTCCTATTATTTTATTATAATTGAAATACCTACATTCAAATATTTGCATATTTCAAATACTTTTGCCAGTAATTGTAATTGGTAGTTGATTTTTTCAATTAAAGTAATTTCAGTAATTGCAGTTTCAAATACTTAGAAGTCTTAAAAGTAATTGTATTTGAATTACTTTTTAAAAATTCAAGTAATTAGTAATTCAAGTACCTTTTTCGAGTAATTTGCTCAGCTCTGGTATTATTACTAGAGCATGGAAATACACTGCCGGCCAAAAAAAAGAGCCAACCAGGACGAGACCAAAATTTGACAATTTTCAAACCGCTGCAACTTTTACAATTTTTCTGCATGAGTTTAGCTTTCATAGGTGGAGAGAAATTGAAAAAGTTGTAGCAGTTTGAAAATTCTCAAATTTTGGTCTCGTCCTAAACTGCATATTTTGATAATTTTTTTTCAAAACTTTTAATTTTCTATGTAGGACTGAAATATTAAGAAATATTTTTTATATGTAGGTACTTACTTAGCTACTGATGTTATTTTGATAAAACTGCAACAAAAATTTTAGAATTTTTTATGAAAATCATTAACAATTTTTCCTATAAAATAAGCGAATGATTTCAAGAATAAAGCCCCTGTACTCGGTACCGGGGCGTTACGCAGTTTATTTGAAGGGTTGCCGCAAGTTTAACAACACACTAGCATCTACAGTCCACGGTGCTGCAACTAGGCCAGTCAAAATAGACAATCAATTCACAATAATTCCAAATGTTTTCAAACTTTAATCTAATAGTCTAGTCAACAAGTGCTTTTTAGGTCAAAATTTTTTCGCCTTCTCCGAAAATTATGATTGAGGTGTCATTCGATTCGGAATGGCATGTAGATAGTTTCTGAGAAAATGCTAAAAAAAATAAAAGAGGGTTTGGTTATCAAAAAAAAATTAAAATTATCTCATAAACAACGCATTTGTTTATAACCAAAAAAAGTCCAACTCTCGGAACTGTACGACCAATATTTATAATTTTCCGAGAGGGTTGAAATACGCCCGAAAACGGTTACTCCGGTTTGCGCAAGCCACGCCTCCTTCGGACCTTTAATGAATAAATATTATTTAAAGTTATTAAACATGAAAATTAAAAATTGAAAAAATTCAGGCGCCTGCAGGATAGATCAATGAACAATAATCCGTGGTCCAAAAATTTTTATCGCGATTTTTCAATAAATTATCCATTAGTTAATTAACAATTTTTTGTAGCACGAACATTAACATTGCAAGTGCGATAATTGTTAAACTAGTAATCTGAGAATTTTTTCCTTTCGTGGAGCTATTTTTCAAAGGTCTTAGAATAGATTCCCGTTGAAAAAATTAAAAAGTAGTTAATTTTCGTTTTGTTATTAACAATTTACTAAGGTGAAAAATTATAAAGCTTCGTTAAACATTGAAAAAAACTTTTTTTATATAATATTATTATTGATCCGTTATCTTATGATCAGAAGCTACTTAAAAATGATTTTTAATAATTTTTATCTCCTATTGTTTAAAAAATGGTTATAAACAAATGCGTTGTTTATGAGATAATTTTAATTTTTTTTTTGATAACCAAACCCTCTTTTATTTTTTTTAGCATTTTCTCAAAAACTATCTACATGCCATTCCGAATCGAATGACACCTCAATCATAATTTTCGGAGAAGGCGAAAAAATTTTGACCTAAGAAGCACTTGTTGACTAGACTATAAGGGATTGGTATAAAAACAAACTATAAAATTTTGCAACCTTTTCCGAAGTCCGGTAGGTACTTTGTTAAAATTGCAATTAAGTTGAATTTTGCTCTATGCTCGTGAAAAAAATTCCAAAAGTTTTGCAAACTTAGGGTAGTATTAAATATATTATTCCTTATAACGTATCAAATTTGCAACCAATTGGAGGGTACGGAACATTTTTTAAATAAAAAATAAGGTTTTTCCTTAATAAACTGGACGAAAAAAATTCCAAAAGTTCTGCAAACTTGGCAGACACATCGGAAAAATATTCCGAACAGTTTTATAGATTTGCAATATTTTACGTTGACCGGAACATGTTTATTTATAATTTAAATTATAGAAAAATGTTACAGAAGTCGAATGCTTAAAACCGGAAGTCGATATATTTATCCGATAAAATATTACAGCAATTATACTAAGTTATGACAAAAAACGACTTTATAAATAATTTGAAAATATGTAAAATTCATTTTCTTGATTTTCTACCAAACAGTGCCATTTACAAAAAAAAACCTATATAAATCCAACTTGTAGAGAATTTTGTGCTTTACAATTCCGTTTAACAGTTTTCTTCGTAATGTAAAGCATTTGGAAGATAAACGCGAAAAACTAAAAACACTTGTACTTATTTCGTCCCTCTTTCTAAAATGTTTCACGTTTGCGATTTCGAATCATTTTAAAGCTTCTGGCAGACCTGTACAACCGGTAAATTTGTCTGGCTTGGTTGTTTAAAATAGCGCCCTATATGAAATACTTCGGATGTAACATTTTCTTGAAGGCAAGACTTGAATTAACACAAAAAGTCATTTCTGGCAAGTGGTAAAATCAGGCACGATTTTATATTAGGGCTGTCTAGCTAATAAAATTGTTTTAGGATCCTCGACATTTATACAGAGCCGCAAAATTTGCCGAATGGTGCATAGATTACAGTTCAACACACGAAGAGTATCGACCAGACCGCCCATTGTCCCTTTTTGAAGGAATTACTGGAAGGCTGTATTTTCTTGAGGATATGAAAGACCCAACAAATGCAAAATTCCCTGGTTATACTTTGTAACATGTTGAAATAAATAAACACCAACTAATATCATCTTGTTTATTTACATTATCTATAAAACATTTTATGGTTTACAGAAAGCAACGTTGAAGTTATAACCCAAGTAACAATGACTAACCGTCGACCAAAATATGACGTCACAATTTGATCATATTTAAGTCATAATCTGACATATTTTTAGGTCTTAAGACGTTGGATCCACGTCTTCAAGTGATGTTTTGTGGTCATAATTCAGTCATAATATGACATCATATTTTGACGACTTAACAAATTGGATCCACGTCTTCAAGTGATATTGTTCTAAATATATACCGTGACCTAAAAACTTCATAATGTAACCTACAATTCTGATATTTTAAAATGTTAGAATACAACATGTCTCCAAGTTTGGTTTTTGGTTATCATGATGATTTTCATTTTTTGTCGCAGGCAAATTATAAAATCAGTCGTTTTATAAAACGCCTAGTCGTTTACTGAATGACTCAGAATATTATTTCATATCATTTTATTTTACAATATGCCGAGGCTTTTAGTAGAAACTCTGAACTGAACTAAATAAATTATGAATTTAGAGGTTAGATCCTGATAAGGATCGTAATGATTCAAAATAGTCAGTTAGACGTTACTTGATTGACGGACGTTTCGACTGCTAAGCGAGTCATCATCAGCTTTTATGTATCTTTTCATAACATGCTTGATAAATTAACAATAATGTAACAATATTTTTCTAAATTGTAGTGATGGGGTGGATGTTACCCCTACGACATCTTGGCTTGATGTGCCAAGATGTCGTAGGGGTAACATACACCCCATCATCTTAGATGTTGTAGGAGTAACATCCAGCCCATACGCATTTGCGTCTTTTGATATTTTTGTTCTTTAGATTTTTGTTATTCGGCATCGGCATCCTAAAAAGTCGTCAAAATCATAGCGTTTAGAACTATCAATTATTTTATTTATCATTATTTTTTAAACGTAATGGTTTTAAATTTATATTATTATTTATTACTACTAAATTAATACTACTACTATTCACTTTATATTGATATTTCAAAACATCAAACTATAATGTCAGATTGGCCGAGCGGTTAGAGGCGTAGGATACCGCCCTGAAGTTCCACGTTCAAGTCCAGCTAGATTCAGATAAAATCGGATAAAATAAAAATTGTCAATGTTCAACGAATTCTACTTCTAATACAAAGAAAGTTAAAACATAAATAAATTAAAATTAGTATTTTATGTTTTTCAATGAAATTGCATAAAAATCATATTGTTATCAGAATATGATGTCACAATAACGTCTTTAAAGTCGTCATTTTGTCGTCGGAAAATAACGTCTCATAGCTCCACGCATTGCCGTCTTCAAGACGTCTTTATGACTACAATTATGTACGTTGTATCGACGTCATATTTGGTCATAATTGTTACTTGGGAACCACTCCAAGTTTTAAAGTACACGCGATACTAAACATGGCATTCTTATGAGTTATGACACTTTAAATTTCAAATTCTCATAACTTTGGATCAAATCATCATAGAAACTTGTTCTTTATTTAACTTTAAAGGAAATTGTGTGAACTTTAATGTCCTTGCCTTGAATATGGTCTACAATTTTGTTTATACTCCGTGCAAGTTGTTAAAGTTGGCCATTTTTTTTTTCTATGGTGGTTTACGGGACATGGGATGTATCAAATGTGGCTTTCAGGTCAAATGCAACCGAGTTATCAAGGTTTGAAAATTTTTCGTCAAAAAAAAATTTTCCCCTAATTTTTTCCTCGAGTGTATTATAAGCGCTGCAAATAATAATTTTAAAATTACTTATTTTTGATGTTATACAACTGAAGAAAATATATTGTGCGTGCATAGGAGATATGGCAGAGAATTTTACGTCACATCACATAAAATACGGGTCCCAAGTTTGTACTCTTCTTCATAAATATTTAATTTGAAAAAATCATGCAAGTCGCCCATGGTGATAATTACTTTAGTTTAAATTCGTTAGGTATACCGATCTTTGAAATTCACGCTTTTATTGATAGAATATTACTTATTGTCTAACGGAAAATACAGTTTCGCAAATTCTGCCAAAGACCGTATTTTACTTAAATCTGTAATTGAAGTAAAATATTTCAAACAAAGAAGTGAACACTGATTATAATAGCCCAGTAAAATAAGTAAAATACCTACAAAAATTAAGGGCGAAAATTTTTTTGTTTTAAAAGATAGGTAAATGACATCTTCTTCAAGAATAGCTAACATCCCGAGCTCTACCCCCTGTGCTTCGCTCCCCACTGCCCCTTTTATTGGATGAAAATCACATTTTTTAAATTTACCCTTTTCCTTTAAGATTTAATTAAAAAATAAAAATACCAATTTGTAGAGCGGAAAATTCTCTTAAGATAGGTCATAAGCGATTTTCATGAAAACGCATTGTTTTCGAAAAAATCGTAAAAATAAATTTTGACAATTTCCAATTGTTTTAAATAGTCGACATTTTTTCTCAATACACAAAAATAGCTGCCATTCATTAACGTATTATAGACCATTTCTTTATAAGAAACATTTATTTTAAAACAATTTGGATCTCCAGTTTACGCACTGTTAAAAAAATTCTCGATAGAATATTTTTTAAATTTTCTAAATTTTGTATTTAACCAACTGTATCTGCTAAACGGATAGAGATATCGACTTCCGGTTTTAAAAATTCAATTTTTTAGACATATATCTAAAAGAAAGATTATTTTTATAGTTTTGGAAGCTGCGGGTTAGCCAAAATTTGAAGATCTTTTTCGAGAGAAATATACACATTATAGTAGGTTATTTATTACAATTCTTGTGTTTAATCAACCTCAACCAAAGATTTTTTAAATTTATGAAATAGGTATCAAATAGAAAATTGTTCGAGGAATCTAATGCTGAAAACCGGAAGAAAATATCTGATAGTCCAGGCGAACTAGAAAATTTTTATATGGGCTCGGCGACAAAACTCAGAGAATTTTTTTTTCATAAGAATGTTGTAATTGACTTCCTAATTAACATACTAAAAGTCCCTATCGATCCGCCTTGTGCTAAGTCCACCATCTTGAAAAAATGGTGGAACAAGACGACTTATCTCCGGTTTTTTGCAATTATCTCGAAAATGGGTAATTTTAAGCAAAAATCCCTAATACCAAACATAAAGAGCATGAAATTTCCTTCAAGATAGTCCCTTTTTTTTTACGTTATTTATACAGTTTTTGAAAAAATCGTAAATAAATATTTTTATAATTCTAACAATCTAAGCCGATTTGATTAAATCATGATTTTGTTCTCATATTACACAAAAACGACTGTAATTTATTAACGAATAATAATTCCGAATTCGGGATTTCAGTATTCGATTCTTAACATATTTTTCTATAATAATAATTTCATAATAGACAGTTTGTGATGATTCGTCATTTAATTCCCGGTCTAGTTCTCTGCAAACGAATCCTCACATTCTCGTTTCTCAGTTTAGTTCTAGTAGTTTGACAGCTTCGACTTTTTGCTTCACTCTGTTTCATTTTTCTTCATGCTCACAAGACCTGTAACGTTTCAGAACACAAAGACAGCTGCATTGTACCTGTATTTTAGCTTACCGTGTTACTCTGTGGATTGTAAATGCTTTATTTTGTTGGTTAGCAATGTATTTGTCATTTCATGCTACAACTGTTTCTCTGTACCTGCAATAGCAAATTATAAGACTGATTTATTTTACATAACGTAAAACTCACCTGTGATATGATTTAACAAATGTATTTACTGTATTTTCTTTTATATTTACAATTTACTGCACTGTAACCTCCATACTCGCAGAACTGTCAGCAGTGACAGCTGGTAGCGACACACACGCCACCTGGATTTAGTTCAGTAATACGTTTTATTTGATTTAAATTCAAATTGTACATTTGTGATCTAGATTTGTAACTAAGTTGAATTATTGAATATATTAGAAATATTAGGAATTTTACAACAATGTAATTCTGCTATAAGACAGGGATGAAATGATGATTGTTCTAGAACAAGGGAATATCTTTGTAACTCAACAAACTTGTAAACTCGGATTAATTAACTATTTTGGGTATAAATAGCGGCCCTCAGCCACAGTAAAAGGAGACTTTGATGCGAGTTCGTCCGTCAAAGTCAAACCGTAGAGTGACAACGATATCCTGGTGAGTGAATTTTTCTATTTATATTTTTGTATCTAAGTCCGTTGGCTTCAGGCACCTGGATTCAGATTTTGTTAGTCTCAGTATTTTCTAAGTTCTGTTCTGACGGCTTTTAGCACCAGATTTGAACTCTAGTTTTGCTGAGTATTAGTTTATTTTTGCTGTTCGAAGTCTGTTGGCGTTTGCACTAGACTCCGAACATTAGTTTATTTTTGACAGTGATTTGATTCTGAGTTCTTATCTGTCGGCGTAAGCACTGGGTACGGAACTTTAGTTGAGAATTATTCTCCGTTCTTTCTGTTGGCCTCCGGCACCGGATACCGAACGATAGTTTGATTCTGACTCTGTCATTTTTCTGCGATTTATTTTACTGTGTTTTGTTGGCTTTTGCTCAGACAGCCAGCGGCAACACTGCGGCCATCTGAGTGAGAAAAGTGCTCTGAACTTCAGGGACCTATTTCGCAACGTTTCATATTTTTGTGTACTTTATTGTTTTATTATTAATAAAACTGTGTTTAAACATTGCGACCGTTATTTCACAAACCACGAACCTGACCCGTCTCCACCGAGCTATCCAGCCCCCACTCCTGTTGTGCTTTATTTTCAGGGAGGGAACAGAAGTGACGCGGTGCTCTCTACAAGGCAGCATCCGTCATCACAAGTTTAAGACGCCAGTTTCGAAAAAATTTAAACATATTTTCAAAATCACAAAAATGTATTTTAGTCACTTCTTTAAAATTTTGTGTTTAATTTCTGTCCGGATTAAGATATTGACTTCCGGCTTTCAAAATCTTAGAAAGAAATGTATCAAAAATATGATGCTGAAAACTGAATGTGAATATCTTTGTCCGTTCAGGAAAAACAGTTATTAAAGTACAACTTTTAAAAAATATATTAAAATTTTTTTGATCTCTCTCCAAGAAAATCTTAAAAATTCGACATGATTCAAACCATTTTAGGTTTAAAAATCATTTTGATTTATTGAAAAAAACTCGAAAAATCCAATGCCACTAACCGCAAATCGATATCTCAATAGACTTGTTTAGTGGTTATGTCACACTGGTTCCAAACAAGAAAATGGCCGTTCGTTGCTAAGACCGTTGCTATGCAAGTCGGTAAAACAGGCTGGTTTGACGTTTGCCGTTTGACAATAACTGCGTCTTTAAATTTATTTTGAGATTTAATTGTTTTAAAGTGGCTTAAAAATACGTAATATAGTTTAGTTCGGTAATAAATTATTTTATAAATGATTTTTGATTGTCAAACCAAACTGTTTTATCGACTAGCATAGCAACTACCTTAGCAACGAGTGGCCATTTTCTTGTTTGGAACCAGAAAGTGACGTCACACTAAACAAGTCTATTACTTCAGAAATTACAGGTGATTAATCATATTTAATAATAAAAATACTAAAATTTCTTAATTTTCCCGTGTACAAATTTTTAAAATTTCAACTTAATCAGGGCCCTTGAAATTTTTTAAATAATTTTGCGTAGTATAAAAATGATTAAAAATTAGTGTGCCTGAGACCGGAAGTCAATATCTTAATCCGGACAGAAATTAAACACAAAATTTGAAAGAAGTGATTAAAATACATTTTTGTGATTTTTAAAATATGTTTAAATTTTTTCGAAACTGGCGTCTTAAAATGTCTATTATGAAATTATTATTATAGAAAAATAAGTTTAGAATCGAATACTGAAATCCCGAATTCGAAATTATTATTCGTTAATAAATTACAGTCGTTTTTGTGTAATATGAGAAAAAAATCATGATTTATTCAAATCGGCTTAGATTGTTAGAATTATAAAAATATTTATTTACGATTTTTTTCAAAATCTGTAAGAATACCGTAAAAGCAAAAGTGACTATCTTGAAGGAAATTTTATGCTCTTTCTGTTTGGTATTTCATATTTTTGCTTAAGATTGCCCATTTTCGAGATAATTGTAAAAAGCAGGAGAAAGGTCGTCTTATTCCACCATTTTTTCAAGATGGTGGACTTTTAGTATGTTAATTAGGAAGTCAATTACAACATTCCTATGAAAAAAAATTCTCTTTGAGTTTTGTCGCCGATAGATGCTAGTTCGCCTGGACTATTAATTCGTTAAGAAGTTACAGTTGATACAAAATTTAGAAAAAAATACTATAATTTCTACATTTTTCTCGGAGAAAATCTTCAAATTTTGGCTAACCCACAGCTTACAAAATTTTGAAAATAATATTTCTTATAGAAAAATGTCTAAAAAATGTGATTTTTAAAACCGGAAGTCGATATATGTATCCGTTTAGCAGATACGGTTGGTTAAACACAACATTTAGAAACATTTTAAAATATTCTATCGAAGAATTTTTTAACAGTGCTTCAACTGGAAAACCAAATTGTTTTAAAATAATTGTTTCTTAATAAAAAATGCTCCAGTAATCGAATGCTGAAATCTGGAAGTCGATATTGTAATCCGTTAATGAATGGAAACTATTTTTGTGTGATAAGATAAAATTTTACTGTATTTAAAACAATTGGAAATTGTCCAAATATATTTTCATGATTTATGACCTATCTTAAAGAGAATTTTCCGCTCTACAAATTGGTATTTTTATTTTTTAATTACATCATAAAGGCAAAGGGTTAATTTAAAAAATGTGATTTTCATCCACTAAGAGGGGTAGTGCTCCCCCACGGGGCTAAGCACAGGGGGTAGAGCTCGGAATGTTGGCTATTCTTGAAGAAGATGTCAATACCTATCTTTTAAAACAATAAAATTTTCGCCCTTAATTTTTGTGGAATTGGAGCAAATTTTTGTCTTATTTTACTGGGCTATTAACTTATCGGTGAAACAGGTAAACAATGGGATACGCACTCAACTTCGTTTGCAACAAAATTGATCCTATAGTCCAGGAAAATTGCATAAAATTGCATTGTGAGCAATCCCATATGACTCTCATACGTAACTGTCTCAGTAAGATTCTTGGCATGTTGGAGCTGAGATCTGTTCTTTTTTAAAAGTCGTCGTCTGGCTTTAAAAGCTGGTTGTTTCGCTTTTAACGACTTTATGCGAAATGATTTCATTGTACGTTCAACGTATTAGACAAATGAGTACCTAGACTCATGTTAAATTTAGTAAGAACGTCTTGAATGTACTTTTCCCCCTTATTTTTTTGGTTTATTGCACATGCAAATCTGAATTCAGCGGTTTCAGATAAATTACAGCATATTGCTTTCGGTGCTTTTCTTGCCATGACTGCGTTTAAGCTCTCATTTGCCTGACTTAAAGCCGCAAATGCAAATTTATCTGCATTATTTGCCAATTTATTGAAGACCTTTGTCATTGTCAATTCTTCAAAAAGACGTTGATTTCAAAAATGTTTGCTCAGGATGTTCGTATGTTTATAATTTTGTGCATCTTTCAAATATCCACAACACTCTCCACAGTTGTTGTGTTGGTCGAATACGTGGTACGGTATGTTTCTGAGAGCTGCAGCTAATGCTGCACTATTTCCTTCATTTTGAGCCACCGCATAAGTGACACATCGGTGTAAATAATTGATGGCTTCTGCAGTAACTGCTTTTATTTCTTTATTGTTAGCTGTTTTGTATAATAAATTTTTTACACTTTTTGACGCGTGGTTTCTGTCCGATTGTTTTACAATAATTGTATGATTGCTTCCATCTCGGACAGCACGAATGGTAGAACTATCATCGTCTCCGATAAACACCCCAACTGGTTCTTCTTCAAAATTTCACTTCGTGTGGCCAGCTTAGCTGCAGCATCCGCCTCCATTGCTTTTGCAGAACCATGGAAATTTAAACGACAATCATGGCAATTTTTCTTATATCCTAAATCACAGAGACGACATTTTCTATTTCTAGTTGTATAGTATAAGTAGAGACTGTGCACCGATTATAGCAGGAGTACCCATTTGCACTATAAAACTCATAGCCATTAACTCGTTTGCTATAACCCATATCATAGCAAACTAATAGACGAACAACATTGTCAAAACTTGTCACTGAGTTTTGTGCAATTTCTTCTGGCATTTGTGCGTCTTTGGAAAGCATATTGGAAGCGCCTATCTTTTTAGGGATTGGATATAATAGTTTCGCAGGCTAATAGTGTTCTGTTGATATAGAAACAACTGGCTGAGAAACTGGTTCCGAATCTTCTGTACATGAACTTGAAACATTAATTTCTGCAGAAATTGTAGATAAAGGTTGTGTTGAATTTTCTAGAAGTAACTTTGAAGCATCAGCTTCTTCAAGGATTGTAGATGATGGCAGTGGTTGTGTCGAAGATTTCAGATACTTAGGAATTAAAAATCCCTGTTGTAAACTATCAGGCCTGCATATAAAAATTAATTGGACTATGAAAAATCCTTTTTTTAGATTAATATATTTTAGGTTTTAGAACAATCTCTTAAAAACGAAAAATTACTATTTAAAAATGTAATTAAATATAGCATATAAAAATTAAGACAATTCATTATATTAGTATATTAAATGCTCTAGAGAAAATACTATTAAATTAAATGATAGCTTATTTGTATTATCAGTACTATTTTATCTTACAGTGAAAAACATTGATTCCGCACGATATTCTATAGCGTTTGTTGTTTTGTTAAACATAAAAATAACTTTGGCACTCATATTTATAAAATAAATGCAATATTTGTAAAAAAGAGGGTTTTCGCGCGCCACTGTACAGCTTTTATTTATAAGTGAATTAACTTCAAATTTTAATATTAGGCGAGCGGCGCACCCCCGAAAACGTGCCTAGAAAAACAACTTAACCTCTCATGGAAAAACTAATGGTTGCAACCAGGTGCAATCGATCCGTTATTTTATTGCAAACAAAAAACCTAAATAAAATTTTTTGATCCGAGTGGCAGGAAATTTGTTATTAACAAAAAAGTTGTAACATTAAAACAAGATAAAAAATGATAATATTTAGATTAGATATGATGGTGAAAACAAAACCTTGTTTTCACTTGTACGTTGCACCAGTATCCGTTCCTCTTAATAATAATAATCTTCCTGTACCAGTCATGATTACAACTTATCATCAACAATAATAATAATCATCTTATATACTAAAAGGCTTGAGATCATTTTCAGCAGCTTAGCAACCGTTTTTCGACACGCCTACTGCCTAAACGGGTGAACCGATTTTTATGAACTTTTTTTTATTTGATAGAGGTTCATGTGAAGTAGTGCCTTTTGGGTATATGAATATTATAGATGGCGTGGTAGTCGCAGGGGAGTTGAAAAACAGTGATTTTTTTCACTCCTTGGATACGGGTATTATACTTTATTCGATTGTTTTTTTCATTTGACATATAGGTAGAGGATGAATTTGACTATATTTCTATGCATGTTTCAACCCAATATTGGGTATATTAAGAAAGTTATTAAGAAAAAACTGAAAAATGCACGGAACGCAAATGGGAGCATGCCATGGAAGTTTTGTTTTCTTTTTGATAAAAATGATTTTTTTTGTCTACTGTCAGATTTGACGTTTCCAATTTGAAATTTTATTTGGATTTATCTTTTATATTTGATAAGGTAGAAGTATTTTGAAAATTTTATTGAGTATTTAAAGATGGAGCACGCATTATGTTTACATGCTTTTGTATAAATTTGTAATATATTTTTTGAAATTTTTTATTCAACTTAACAATGCACTGTGAAGTTGAATCATATTGTTATTTATTACTGTAGTATTTATAGTAATATATTTTGACCCAAGTGTAAATGTTCAATTAAAAATAGGTATCTATATATCCAATATCTGTGGATAATACTATTTCTCAGTATTTTACTGAAAGTTTTAAATGTCAAATTAATATACAAATTTAACAATGGAGTCCGATAATTGGGATTTTTATCTATTGTACTTGAGTTTTGGTTGAGTTTGAGTTTGTCCTGCCCAAGCCGCCCTTGACATCTTTATCCTGCATACGCCCATTAACTAACAACTGGACAAGCACGAGACACGACGCGGACTAGAGATGATCTAGATTGTTATTGCACTTGTATCAAGTATCAAATCTGTTTTTACAAAAGTATGTATATGGTATTATAATAAGCACCAAGGGGTACAAAATATGGCTTCTATGATCGGCATTTGTTTATCAATAAAAATTTAATATAATCATGATTGGTATTAAACATTATCGTCTAATGTTGCCCAAAATTATGGCTGTTTACTAAGTATAAATTGCCCTCGGTGAGCGGAATTTGTTTTTTCTGAATATGTTTTAAATTATATCGCGATTGATTTCAAATAAAAGGTCATAATAAGGACACAAAATGTACAGTATGCAATAAACTGACTTTCGACAATTTTACTTTTGTTTTTAGTCGGACAAAAAGCATTTTTTCAGTTTTCACAATTTTTTTTTATTTGTTTTTAAAACACTCTTGACTACCTACTTGGTATATTCCAATAATCACATCAAAAGACAGTCAGTGAAAATTATAAACATTTTATATTAGCATTTTCCTGTTTTATAGTTTCCTCGGAATTTATCACAAATCCATCGAGTTATATATATTTTTTTAAACTAAAGGGCTAGATGATAACTACTTTTTGTCGCGCAGCGGTAGAGTCTAAATGTTAAAATCGTTATAGGTAATTGAGGCACGAAGTGCCAAATTGTCCCACATTCAGGGTCCGCGGAGCTTAAGCCCGCGAAGCGGGCAAATCCCCCTTGTCGCGCGCAGCGGTAGAGTCTGAATGTTAAAATCGTTATAATTGAGGCACGAAGTTCCAAATTATCCCACATTTAGGGGCCGCGGAGCTTAAGTCCGCGAAGCGGGCGAATCCCCCTTGTCGCGCGCAACGGTAGAGTCTGAATGTTAAAATCGTTATAATTGAGACACGAAGTGCCAAATTGTCCCACATTCAGGGTCCGCGGAGCTTAAGCCCACGAAGCGGGCGAATCCCCCTTGTCGCGCGCAGCGGTAGAATCTGAATGTTAAAATCGTTATATTTGAGGCACGAAGTGCCAAATTGTCCCACATTCAGAGTCCGCGGAGCTTAAGCCCGCGAAGCGGGCGAATCCCCCTTGTCGTGCGCAGCGGTAGAGTTTGAATGTTAAAATCGTTATAATTGAGGCACGAAGTGCCAAATTGTCCCACATTCAGGATCCGCAGAGCTTAAGCCCGCGAAGCGAGCAAATCCCCCTTGTCACGCGCAGCGGTAGAGTCTGACTGTTAAAATCGTTATAATTGAGGCACGAGGTGCCAAATTGTCCCACATTCAGGGTCCGCGGAGCTTAAGCCCGCGAAGCGGGCGGATCCCCCTTGTCGCGCACAGCGGTAGAGTCTGAATGTTAAAATCGTTAAAATTGAGGCACGAAGTGCCAAATCGTCCCACATTCAGGGTCCGCGGAGCTTAAGCCCGCGAAGCGGGCGAATCCTCCTTGTCGCGCGCAGCGGTAGAGTCTGAATGTTAAAATCGTTATAATTGAGGCACGAAGTGCCGAATTGTCCCACATTCAGAGTCCGCGGAGCTTAAGCCCGCGAAGCGGGCAAATTCCCCTTGTCACGCGGCAGCGGTAGAGTCTAAATTATGTTAAAATCGTTATAATTGAGGCACGAAGTGCCGAATTGTCCCACATTCAGAGCCCGCGAAGCAAGCGAATCCTCCTTGTCACGCGGCAGCGGTTGAGTCTGAATGTTAAAATCGTTATAATTGAGGCACGAAGTGCCAAATTGTCCCACATTCAGGGTCCGCGGAGCTTAAGCCCGCGAAGCGGGCGGATCCCCCTTGTCGCGCACAGCGGTAGAGTCTGCATGTTAAAATCGTTAAAATTGAGGCACGAAGTGCCAAATTGTCCCACATTCAGGGTCCGCGGAGCTTAAGCCCGCGAAGTGGGCGAATCCTCCTTGTCGCGCGCAGCGGTAGAATCTGAATGTTAAAATCGTTATAATTGAGGCACGAAGTGCCGAATTGTCTCACATTCAGAGTCCGCGGAGCTTAAGCCCGCGAAGCGGGCGAATTCCCCTTGTCGCGCGGCAGCGGTAGAGTCTAAATTATGTTAAAATCTTTATAATTGAGGCACGAAGTGCCGAATTTTCCCACATTCAGAGCCCGCGAAGCAGGCGAATCCTCCTTGTCGCGCGCAGCGGTAGAGTCTGAATGTTAAAATCGTTATAATTGAGGCACGAAGTGCCAAATTGTCCCACATTCAGGGTCCGCGGAGCTTAAGCCCGCGATGCGAGCGAATTTCCCTTGTCGCGCGCAGCGGTAGAGTCTGAATGTTAAAATCGTTATAATTGAGGCACGAAGTGCCAAATTGTCCCACATTCAGGGTCCGCGGAGCTTAAGCCCGCGATGCGAGCGAATTTCCCTTGTCGCGCGCAGCGGTAGAGTCTGAATGTTAAAATCGTTATAATTGAGGCACGAAGTGCCGAATTGTCTCACATTCAGAGTCCGCGGAGCTTAAGCCCGCGAAGCAGGCGAAGTCCCCTTGTCGCGCGGCAGCGGTAGAGTCTAAATTATGTTAAAATCGTTATAATTGAGGCACGAAGTGCCGAATTGTCCCACATTCAGAGCCCGCGAAGTAGGCGAATCCCCCTTGTCGCGCGGCAGCGCGACCTAGCCGAAGGCCCGCGTAGCGGGGCCTGACGCTAGTCTTATATACTAAAAGGCTTGAGATCATTTTCAGCAGCTTAGCAACCGTTTTTCGACTCGCCTACTGCCTAAACGGGTGAACCGATTTTTATAAACTTTTTTTTATTTGATAAAGGTTCATGTGAAGTAGTGCCTTTTGGGTATATGAATATTGTAGATGGCGTGGTAGTCGCAGGGGAGTTGAAAAACAGTGATTTTTTTGACTCCTTGGATACGGGCATTATACTTTATTCGATTGTTTTTTTCATTTGACATATAGGTAGTGGATGAATTTGACTATATTTCTATGCATGTTTCAACCCAATATTGGGTATATTAAGAAAGTTATTAAGAAAAAACTGCAAAATGCACGGAACGCAAATGGGAGCATGCCATGGAAGTTTTGTTTTCTTTTTGATAAAAATGATTTTTTTGTCTACTGTCAGATTTGACGTTTCCAATTTGAAATTTTATTTGGATATCTTTTTCATATTTGGTAAGGTAAGAGTGTTTTGAAATTTTTATTGAGTATTTAAAGATGGAGCACGCATTATGTTTACACGATTTTGTAGAAATTTGTAATATATTTTTTTAAAATTTTTGTTCAATTTAACAATGCACTGTGAAGTTGTATCATGTTGTTATTTATTACTTCCCCGACCTATGTAATAGAGGGAAGTATTGGAATCGTGATTTTTTGACAGTTCGAGATTTTGGTGAATCTTCACGTTTTAGTCCCTACTGAACCCAAAAAACATAATTTTAAAAAAAGTCGGTCTGTCGCATAACTTAAAAACGCTTTGGAATTTTGGACTGAAATTTTATATTTAAGATCTTGACCCAAATTCTGACTTCAAGTTCGTTAATGAGCTTTATTCAACCAGTGGTACCAACTTTATAAACAAAACTTTTTTATTTTTATCAAAATACTATCGTGTGTGGTATCAAATTAAAGGTCTTGGGAAAATAATTCTAGTAGAAAACAAAAATAACATTTAAATGATCGTCAATTGTTTTTTTTTTATAAATTACTCAAATTATACCGAGTTTGGTGTCAATTTAAATCGCTCGGGGAGATAAGTTTTGTAAAAATGTAAAATATGACATTAATGCGATTTTCAATTGTTTCTCAAAAAATTATTCAAATTTTTTTATTCTACCAGTGGTACCAACTTTATAAACATAACTTATTTTATTTTTATTAAAATACTATCGTGTGTGGTATCTAATTAAAGCTCTCGGGAAAAATAATTCTAGTAGAAAAATAAAAATTACATTTAACTGATCGTCAATTTTTTTATTATACGTTATCCAAATTATAGTTTGGTGTCAAATTAAAGCTCTCGGGAAGATAAGTTTAGTAAAAATGTAAAAAATGACATTTATGCGATAATCAATTATTGTTTCTCAAAAAATTATTCAAATTTGTTCAAGTGTATTATTAAATTAAAGTTTTCTGGGAAAAAAAATTAACCGAAGAATCAATAACAACATTTAAACAATGGACAGTTGTTTTTACTTCTCGCATTATATTTTATAAGGGTATAAGGTATTGTGACGGGTTAAAATTTTAGAGTGTGAGTTTTTAGTGAATAAGTAGGTATCAGATTTTTTTACATGTTATTTAAATTATGCCGAAGTTGGCATCAACTTAAATAGTTTGGGAAAAAAAAGATAAATTTATTTAAATTTTGCTGAATAAAGCATAAAATTAACGGCGTAACGACAGTAAGTTATTAAAACTTATAGTCGGGGAAGTACTGTGGTGGACACAGCAGATTTTTATTGTAGTATTTATAGTATTATATTTTGACCCAAGTGTAAATGTTCAATTAAAATTAGGTATCTTTATCCAATATCCGTGGATAATACTATTTCTCAGTATTTTACTGAAAATTTTAAATGTCAAATTAATATACAAATTTAACAAACGTGTTAAAAATGACGTCCGATAATTGGGATTTTTATCTATTGTACTTGAGTTTGGGTTGAATTTGAGTTTGTCCTGCCCAAGCCGCCCTACTATGGCATCTTTATCCTGAATACGCACACTAACTAATAACTGGACAAGCACGAGACACGACGCATACTAGAGATGATCTAGATTGTTATTGCACTTGTATCAAGTATCAAATCTGTTTTTACAAAAGTATGTATGGTATTATAATTAGCACCAAGGGGTACAAAATATGACTTCTATGATCGGCATTTGTTTTTCAATAAAAATTTAACATAAATCATGATTGGTATCAAACTTTTCGTCTAATGTTGCCCAAAATTATGACTGTTTACTAAGTATAAATTGCACTCGGTGAGCGACATTTGTTTTTTCTGAATATGTTTTAAATTATATCGCGATTGATATCAAATTAAAGGTCATAATAAGGACAAAAAATCTACAGTATGCATTAAAATGACTTTCGACAATTTGGCTTTTGTTTTTAGTCGTACAAAAAGCATTTTTTTAGTTTTCACAAAATTTTGATACTTATTTTCTTTTTAAAACACTAATGACTACCTACTTGGTATATTCCAATAATCACATCAAAAGACGTCAGAAAACATTTTATATTAGAATTTTCCGGTTTTATAGTTTCCTCGGAATTTATCACAAATCCATCGAGTTTGATATATTTTTTTAAACTAAAGGGCTAGATGATAACTACTTTATAAAATTGTTAAAAATGGGGATCGAACATCGACATTTTTTTAGAAAAAATTGTAGTGTCATATCGAATTTCATACCTCAAATTAAATGGCTAGATAATCCCCCTTGCCACGCGCAGCGGTAGAGTCTGAATGTTAAAATCGTTATAATTGAGGCACGAAGTGACAAATTGTAGCTTAAGCCCGCGAAGCAGGTGAATTCCCCTTGTCGGGCGCAGCGGTAGAGTCTAAATAATGTTAAAATCGTTATAATTGAGGCACGAAGTGCCAAATTATCCCACATTCAGGGTCCGCGGAGCTTAAGCCCGCGAAGCGGGCGAATCCCTCTTGTCGCGCGCAGCGGTAGAGTCTGAATGTTAAAATCGTTATAATTGAGGCACGAAGTGCCAAATTGTCCCACATTCAGGGTCCGCGGAGCTTAAGCCCGCGAGGCGGGCGAATCCCCCTTGTCGCGCGCAGCGGTAGAGTCTAAATAATGTTAACATCGTTATAAGTGAGGCACGAAGTGCCAAATTGTCCCACATTCAGGGTCCGCGGAGCTTAAGCCCGCGAAGCGGGCGAATCCCCCTTGTCGCGCGCAGCGGTAGAGTCTGAATGTTAAAATCGTTATAATTGAGGCACGAAGTGCCAAATTGTCCCACATTCAGGGTCCGCGGAGCTTAAGCCCGCGAAGCGGGCGAATCCTCCTTGTCGCGCGCAGCGGTAGAGTCTGAATGTTAAAATCGTTATAATTGAGGCACGAAGTGCGAAACTGTCCCACATTCAGGGTCCGCGGAGCTTAAGCCCGCGAAGCGGGCGAATCTCCCTTGTCGCGCGCAGCGGTAAAGTCTAAATAATGTTAACATCGTTATAATTGAGGCACGAAGTGCCAAATTGTCCCACATTCAGGGTCCGCGGAGCTTAAGCCCACGAAGCGGGCGAATTCCCCTTGTCGCGCGCAGCGGTAGAGTTTGAATGTTAAAATCGTTATAATTGAGGCACGAAGTGCCAAATTGTCCCACATTCAGGGTCCGCGGAGCTTAAGCCCGCGAAGCGGGCGAATCCTTCTTGTCGCGCGCAGCGGTAGAGTCTAAATAATGTTAAAATCGTTACAATTGAGGCACGAAGTGCCAAATTGTCCCACATTCAGGGTCCGCGGAGTTTAAGCCCGCAAAGCGGGCGAATCCCCTTTGTCGCGCGCAGCGGTAGAGTCTGAATGTTAAAATCGTTATAATTAAGTGTCTCAAATTAAGAGTTCGCGGAGTTTGAGCCCGCAAAGCGGGCGAATCCCCCTTGTCGCGCGGTAGCGCGACCTAGCTGAAGGCCCGCGTAGCGGGGCCTGACGCTAGTCTTATATACTAAAAGGCTTGAGATCATTTTCAGCAGCTTAGCAACCGTTTTTCGACTCGCCTACTGCCTAAACGAGTGAACCGATTTTTATGAACTTTTTTTTATTTGATAGAGGATCATGTGAAGTAGTGCCTTTTGGGTATATGAATATTGTAGATGGCGTGGTAGTCGCAGGGGAGTTGAAAAACAGTGATTTTTTTGACTCCTTGGATACGGGCATTATACGTTATTCGATTGTTTTTTTCATTTGACATATAGGTAGAGGATGAATTTGACTATATTTCTATGCATGTTTCAACCCAATATTGGGTATATTAAGAAAGTTATTAAGAAAAAACTGAAAAATGCACGGAACGCAAATGGGAGCATGCCATGGAAGTTTTGTTTTCTTTTTGATAAAAATGATTTTTTTGTCTACTGTCAGATTTGACGTTTCCAATTTGAAATTTTATTTGGATTTATCTTTTATATTTGATAAGGTAGAAGTATTTTGAAAATTTTATTGAGTATTTAAAGATGGAGCACGCATTATGTTTAGATACTTTTGTATAAATTTGTAATATATTTTTTGAAATTTTTTATTCAACTTAACAATGCACTGTGAAGTTGAATCATATTGTTATTTATTACTGTAGTATTTATAGTAATATATTTTGACCCAAGTGTAAATGTTCAATTAAAATTAGGTATCTATATATCCAATATCCGTGGATAATACTATTTCTCAGTAATTTGCTATAAGTTATAAATGTCAAATTAATATACAAATTTAACAAACGTGCTAAAAATGGCGTCCGATAATCGGGATTTTTATCTATTGTACTTGAGTTTGGGTTGAATTTGAGTTTGTCCTGCCCAAGTCGCCCTACTGGGATCTTTATCCTGAATAAATACGCACACTAACTAACAACTGGACAAGCACGAGACACGACGCGGACTAGACATGATCTAGATTGTTATTGCACTTGTATCAAGTATCAAATCTATTTTTACAAAAGTATGTATGGTATTATAATTAGCACCAAGGGGTACAAAATATGGCTTCTATGATCGGCATTTGTTTTTCAATAAAAATTTAATATAATCATGATTGGTACCAAACATATCGTCTAATGTTGCCCAAAATTATGGCTGTTTAGTAAGTATAAATTGCACTCGGTGAGCGGCATTTGTTTTTTCTGAATATGTTTTAAATTATATCGCGATTGATATCAAATTAAAGGTCAAAAAATGCATTAAAATGACTTTAAACAATTTGGCTTTTGTTTTTAGTCGGACAAAAAGCATTTTTTTAGTTTTCACAAAATTTTGTTATTTTCTTTTTAAAACACTAATGACTAGGTACCTATTTGGTATATTCCAATAATCACATCAAAAGACGTCAGAAAATTTAGTACTTATATTACAGTGAAAATTATAAACATTTTATATTAGAATTTTCCGGTTTTATAGTTTCCTCGGAATTTATCACAAATCCGTCGAGTTTTATATATTTTTTTAAACTAAAGTGCTAGATGATAACTATTTTATAAAATTGTTAAAAATGGGGATCGAACATCAACATTTTTTTCTAAAAAATTATAGTGTCATATCGAATTTCATACCTCAAATCAAATTTCTAAATAAGGGCTAATTAATAAAATAATTTATTACCGCGCGCAGCGGTAGAGTCTAAATGTTAAAATCGTTATAATTGAGGCACGAAGTGCCAAATTGTCCCACATTCAGGGTCCGCGGAGCTTAAGCCCGCGAAGCGGGCGAATTCCCCTTGTCGAGCGCAGCGGTAGAGTCTGAATGTTAAAATCTTTATAATTGAGGCACGAAGTGCCAAATTGTCCCATATTCAGGGTCCGCGGAGCTTAAACCCGCGAAGCGGGCGAATCCTCCTTGTCGCGCGCAGCGGTAGAGTCTGAATGTTAAAATCGTTATAATTGAGGCACGAAGTGCCAAATTGTCCCACATTCAGGGTCCGCGGAGCGGGCGAATCCCCCTTGTCGCGCGCAGTGGTAGAGTCTGAATGTTAAAATCGTTATAATTGAGGCACGAAGTGCCAAATTGTCCCACATTCAGGGTCCGCGGAGCTTAAGCCCGCGAAGCGGGCGAGTCCTCCTTGTCGCGCGCAGCGGTAGAGTCTGAATGTTAAAATTGTTATAATTGAGGCACGAAGTGCCAAATTGTCCCACATTCAGGATCCACGGAGCTTAAGCCCGCGAAGCGGGCGAATTTCCTTTGTCGCGCCCAGCGGTAGAGTCTGAATGTTAAAATCGTTATAATTGAGTCACGAAGTGCCAAATTGTCCCACATTCAGGGTTCGCGGAGCTTAAGCCCGCGAAGCGGGCGAATTTCCTTTGTCGCGCCCAGCGGTAGAGTCTGAATGTTAAAATCGTTATAATTGAGGCACGAAGTGCCGAATTGTCTCACATTCAGGGTGCGTGGAATTTGAGCCCGCGGAGCGGGCGAATCACCCTTGTCGCGCGGCAGCGCGACCTAGCCGAAGGCCCGCGTAGCGGGGCCTGACGCTAGTATATACTAAAAGGCATAGTGTGGTGGAAGATTCATCACCTTAGCAACTATACGTTTTTTTGCTCTAAAATTTGTATGGTTTGTACAATTTTAATGAAACTTTTTTTATACGATAAAGGGTTATTTTATCTAGTGATTTTTCTATATTTTATTGTTGTATGCATGTTTCAACCCCATATTAGGTATATTAAGACAGTTATTAAGAAAAAACCGAAAAATGCACGGAACGCAAATGGGAGTATGCCATGGAATTTTTGTTTTCTTTTTATTAAAATAATTTTTTAGTCTAGTGTCAGATTTGACGTTTCCAATTTGAAATTTTATTTGGATTTATCTTACATATTTGATAGGGTAGAAGTATTTTGAAAATTTTATTGAGTATTTAAAGATGGAGCACGCATTATGTTTACATGCTTTTGTATAAATTTGAAATATATTTTTTGAAAATTTTTATTCAATTTAATAATGCATTGTGAAGTTTCAAGTTTGACCCAAATGTAAATGTTCAATTAAAATTATACCTATCAAATTTCCGTTGATACTTGATAATACTATGTATAATGCCCAGTATTTTTAATTTAACAAACGTGTTAAAAATGGATAATCGGGATTTGTACTTGAGTTTGGGTTAAATTTGAATTTGCCTTGCTCAAGCCGCTCTACTAGTCCAGGGCATTTAGATCAAAATCGCCCGAAATAAAGAAATTTTTAGGGACAGCAGATATCGAGATGCGGTTTTCTGCATTGTGTTCAGAAAGCTTCCAGGAAAAAAGTCTATATCGTCTGGTTATGCCATTTTTCGAAAAATGCATTCTGTGCAATAAATGCATTTTGCAAATGCATAATTACTTGCAACATTATAAGAACGACTGGAAACTCGGAAAAATCGTTACTCGGGGGTTTTCGGGGATGCCGAATTCAACTCTGCCATTAGAATTACCCGGGGGCGCTCGGAGGTGGCTCTGCGGAGGTGTTTGGGAGGAAAATTGCAGCGTCCATGAAAATCGCTCGAAAATAGTTACTCGGGGGTTTTCGGGGATGCCGAATTCAATTCTGCCATTAAAATTAGCCGGGGGCGGCTCTGAGTTGGTAGGAAATTGCAGCGTCCATGAAAATCGTTACTCGGGGGGTTTTCGGGGATGCCGAATTCAATTCTGGCATTAAAATTAGCCGGGGGCGGCTCTGCGGGGGTGGGAAATTGCAGCGTCCATGAAAACCGACTGTGGCACAAGGTGCGGGTGGCGCCGAATTGGGTTGGAGTGCTCACTTGCATGCAACATGCAAGCATTGTAATGGCAAAAAGGCACTTCCAACGAGGTCGAGGATAGTGACGAGGAAGTAGATGAAGAAGGGGAAGAAGAAGAAGAGTTTGAAGAAGATGTTTAGTATTTAAGTTATATTTAAATAAAGTATTATTTTCATAATTTGTGATTTTTAACTTTCTCCAATACCTTTCCCCGCAGAGCCATCACCGAGCGCCCCCGGCTAATTTTAATGTCAGAATTGAATTCGGCATCCCCGAAAACCCCCGAGTAACGATTTTCGAGCGATTTTCATGGACGCTGCAATTTCCCACCCCCGCATAGCCACCCCCGAGCGCCCCCGGGTAATTTTAATGGCAGAATTGAATTCGGCATCCCCGAAAACTCCCGAGTCAACGATTTTCGAGCGATTTTCATGGACGCTGCAATTTCCCACCCCCGCAGAGCCGCCCCCGGCTAATTTTAATGGCAGAATTGAATTCGGCATCCCCGAAAACTCCCGAGTAACGATTTTCGAGCGATTTTCATGGACGCTGCAATTTCCCACCCCCGCAGAGCCGCCCCCGGCTAATTTTAATGGCAGAATTGAATTCGGCATCCCCGAAAACCCCCGAGTAACGATTTTTCCGAGTTTCCAGTCGTTCTTATAATGTTGCAAGTAATTATGCATTTGCAAAATGCATTTATTGCACCAGAATGCATTTTTCGAAAAATGGCATAACCAGACGATATAGACTTTTTTCCTGGAAGCTTTCTGAACACAATGCAGAAAACCGCATCTCGATATCTGCTGTCCCTAAAAATTTCCGATTCATTTCCTAACTTCCCTGGACTATACTGGGAATTGTATCCTAGATACGCCAGGGCCACCCGGGCAGAGGTACAGTCATATATACTAAAAGGTATAGTGTGGTGATTCATCACCTTAGCAACTATACGTTTTTTTGCTCTAAAATTTGTATGGTTTGGACGATTTTAATGAAACTTTTTTTATACGATAAAGGGTTATTTTATCTAGTGATTTTTCTATATTTTATTGTTGTAGGGAGCACAGTTTGCGTGAGAAATAATAAAAACTCACTGTTTTTTCACTCCTTAGCAACGGGCATTATACTTTATTCGATTGTTTTTTTCATTTGACATATAGGTAGAGGATGAATTTGACTATATTTCTATGCATGTTTCAACCCCATACTGGGTATATTAAGAAAGTTATTAAGAAAAAACCGAAAAATGCACGGAACGCAAATGGGAGTATGCCATGGAATTTTTGTTTTCTTTTTATTAAAATAATTTTTTAGTCTAGTGTCAAATTTGACGTTTCCAATTTGAAATTTTATTTGGATTTATCTTACATATTTGATAAGGTAGAAGTATTTTGAAAATTTTATTGAGTATTTAAAGATGGAGCACGCATTATGTTTACATGCTTTTGTATAAATTTGAAATATATTTTTTGAAAATTTTTATTCAATTTAATAATGCATTGTGAAGTTGCATCATGTTGTTATTTATTACTGTACTGTTTATAGTATATTTTGACCCAAATGTAAATGTTCAATTAAAATTATACCTATCAAATTGCCGTTGATACTTGTTAATACTATGTATAATGCCCAGTATTTTTAATTTAACAAACGTGTTAAAAATGGATAATCGGGATTTGTACTTGAGTTTGGGTTAAATTTGAATTTGCCTTGCTCAAGCCGCCCTACTGGGAATTGTATCCTGGATACGCCAGGCCCACCCGGGCAGAGGTTCAGGGGACAGCACACTAACAACCAGACAAGCACGAGACACTGCGCGGATCTAGATTGTAATTGTTCTTGTATAAATTTGTTTTTACATAACTATGTATGGTATTAATTAGCACCGAGGGATACAAAATTGATCGGCATTTGTTTTAAATTTAACAACTAGGTGAGCACTAACTTTATAAAATTATTGAAAATGGCGGCCAACGATGGTCAATTGTTTTTATCAAAAAATTATATAATCATATCGAGTTTGATATCAAATTCTAGGGCTGGATAAGGGCTATCTAATTAATAAAATTATTTAAAATGGTGGCCGAAGATTAGAATTTGTTTTTACCAAAAACAATGTAGAATTATATTGAGTTTGTATCAGATTAAGTAATCTAAAACGGTCAGAGGTGAGCACTACTTTTCAAAATTGTTGAAAATGGCAGCAAACGATTTTCGTTTGTTTTTACAAAAAATTATTGAATCAAATCGAATTTGATATCAAATCAAAGGCTAAATAGAGGCTACTTAATTAATAAAATTACTTAAAATGGTGACCGGCAATTGGCATTATTTGTTTTGATCAAAAACAATATAAAATTATATCGGGTTTGATGTCAAATAAAAGAGCTAGATAAGGGTTAATTAATTAATAAAATTATTTAAAATGGTGACGGTGACGACTGCCATTTGTTTCTATAAAAATGTCAGAATCCTATTGAGTATGATATCAAATTAAATGTCTTGTTAGTTAGTTATATAATATAATCAAGGTCGAAACGTCGCAATTGTTTTAATAAATAATTAAAGCCTGAAATCCAACAAAATAGGAAATTATTTTCACAACTATCTATTATGTTATTTTCTTTTAAAATTTTAATGGCTTAAATAAAAATTTTATATTGAAGAAGGAAGATGAATAATTTGAAGTTGTAATGAAATAACTATAATTTCATCATACAATTTTTTTCGGTAAATTCTAAATGTTAAAATCGTTATAATTGAGGCACGAAGTGCCGAATCGTTACACATTCAGAGTCCGTGGAGCTTGAGCCCGCGAAACGGGCGAAGCCCACTTGTCGCGCGGCAGCGCGACCTAGCCGAAGGCCCGCGTAGCGGGGCCTGACGCTAGTCATATATACTAAAAGGTATAGTGTGGTGATTCATCACCTTAGCAACTATACGTTTTTTTGCTCTAAAATTTGTATGGTTTGGACGATTTTAATGAAACTTTTTTTATACGATAAAGGGTTATTTTATCTAGTGATTTTTCTATATTTTATTGTTGTAGGGAGCACAGTTTGCGTGAGAAATAATAAAAACTCACTGTTTTTTCACTCCTTAGCAACGGGCATTATACTTTATTCGATTGTTTTTTTCATTTGACATATAGGTAGAGGATGAATTTGACTATATTTCTATGCATGTTTCAACCCCATACTGGGTATATTAAGAAAGTTATTAAGAAAAAACCGAAAAATGCACGGAACGCAAATGGGAGTATGCCATGGAATTTTTGTTTTCTTTTTATTAAAATAATTTTTTAGTCTAGTGTCAAATTTGACGTTTCCAATTTGAAATTTTATTTGGATTTATCTTACATATTTGATAAGGTAGAAGTATTTTGAAAATTTTATTGAGTATTTAAAGATGGAGCACGCATTATGTTTACATGCTTTTGTATAAATTTGAAATATATTTTTTGAAAATTTTTATTCAATTTAATAATGCATTGTGAAGTTGCATCATGTTGTTATTTATTACTGTACTGTTTATAGTATATTTTGACCCAAATGTAAATGTTCAATTAAAATTATACCTATCAAATTGCCGTTGATACTTGTTAATACTATGTATAATGCCCAGTATTTTTAATTTAACAAACGTGTTAAAAATGGATAATCGGGATTTGTACTTGAGTTTGGGTTAAATTTGAATTTGCCTTGCTCAAGCCGCCCTACTGGGAATTGTATCCTGGATACGCCAGGCCCACCCGGGCAGAGGTTCAGGGGACAGCACACTAACAACCAGACAAGCACGAGACACTGCGCGGATCTAGATTGTAATTGTTCTTGTATAAATTTGTTTTTACATAACTATGTATGGTATTAATTAGCACCGAGGGATACAAAATTGATCGGCATTTGTTTTAAATTTAACAACTAGGTGAGCACTAACTTTATAAAATTATTGAAAATGGCGGCCAACGATGGTCAATTGTTTTTATCAAAAAATTATATAATCATATCGAGTTTGATATCAAATTCTAGGGCTGGATAAGGGCTATCTAATTAATAAAATTATTTAAAATGGTGGCCGAAGATTAGAATTTGTTTTTTACCAAAAACAATGTAGAATTATATTGAGTTTGTATCAGATTAAGTAATCTAAAACGGTCAGAGGTGAGCACTACTTTTCAAAATTGTTGAAAATGGCAGCAAACGATTTTCGTTTGTTTTTACAAAAAATTATTGAATCAAATCGAATTTGATATCAAATCAAAGGCTAAATAGAGGCTACTTAATTAATAAAATTACTTAAAATGGTGACCGGCAATTGGCATTATTTGTTTTGATCAAAAACAATATAAAATTATATCGGGTTTGATGTCAAATAAAAGAGCTAGATAAGGGTTAATTAATTAATAAAAGTATTTAAAATGGTGACGGTGACGACTGCCATTTGTTTCTATAAAAAATGTCAGAATCCTATTGAGTATGATATCAAATTAAATGTCTTGATGAGGGCCGATATAAGATTGTTCAAAATGGAGACCGACGATCGTCTTTTGTTTATATTATTATATTGATTTTGATATCAAAGTAAAGGTCTTCATGATGAGGACTGATATACACAATAAGTGACAAATATGAGAGTGGGTGATTAGCTTCTGTTTTTTGTCCATTCAAAAAAATAGAATAATTTCAAGTTTGATATCAAATTAAAGGTTTTGAAAAGATACAATATTGTTCAAGATGACGTTCGAAAATCGTTTATGTTTTTAGTTGGATAACCAGGATATTTATTTTATGACACATATTATGTTATTTTGGAATATTTATTTATTTAAGTCTAAACTGGACTCTTGAGGTGTACACCTCAATAGCAATTTTTAATGTTTGTTAGTTAGTTATATAATATAATCAAGGTCGAAACGTCGCAATTGTTTTAATAAATAATTAAAGCCTGAAATCCAACAAAATAGGAAATTATTTTCACAACTATCTATTATGTTATTTTCTTTTAAAATTTTAATGGCTTAAATAAAAATTTTATATTGAAGAAGGAAGATGAATAATTTGAAGTTGTAATTAAATAATTATAATTTCATCATACAATTTTTTTCGGTAAATTCTAAATGTTAAAATCGTTATAATTGAGGCACGAAGTGCCGAATCGTTACACATTCAGGGTCCGCGGAGCTTGAGCCCGCGAAGCGGGCGAAGCCCACTTGTCGCGCGGTAGCGCGACCTAGCCGAAGGCCCGCGTAGCGGGGCCTGACGCTAGTCTTATATACTAAAAGGCTTAAAGTTGTTGATTTTTAGCCAAACTAGCAACGCATTTACAACTGCACAACGTAATGAACGAATTATCCGATTTTCATGATTTTTTTACAAGGTGATAGAGGGTGTCGAGACGCAAAAACCTTTGTATAGTTCAATTGTTTTTGATTTTCTTTTGTTTGAGAAAAATGAATGGTTTAATCTATCGATTTAAAAATTGGTATACATAGTAAGGGATTAATAGGGAGTCCATGCGACCAGGTCTCAATGTTCCAGATATAATAGTTTTTTAGTTATTAATTAAAAACTGAGATTTCATCAGTGAATCAGTGCTTTGAATGCTCAAATGTTCAACAACTGACTGTTGAATAAAAAACAATACTACATTGTGTCAAACTGACGTTTACAATTCGAGATTTAAAATGCACTTTTCTTAATTAATATAATTAATAGAAGAAATTTGTTAATTATATTGAGTTATAATAGAAGGAGTGTAAATATTTTTAATATTTTCATCAATTTTAGTACTACTTTAAAAAAAATAATTTTATTTTGACAGTCATTACAAAGTACAGTCACAGAAAAATACGTCAGAAGTTTTAGTACATTCAGGGTAAAAATTGTTTACATATTTGGGAAAAAAACAATGCTATGTTCTGTCAAACTGACGTTTACAGTTTACAATTCGATATTTCAGATGCATATATCTTACGTTATATTAGTAATAGAAGCAATTTGTAAATTATATTAAGTAATAATAAAAAGAATCATTTTTTTGTATTTTTATCAATATTCGTATTTTTTAAAATATTTATTTTATTTTGACAGTTGTATCAGGTACAGTCCCAACAAAAGAAGTGAGCACTACCTTTATAAAATTGTTGAAAATGGCGACCAACAATAATTTGTTTTTATTAAAAAATCATATCGAGTTTGATATCAAATTCAGGGGCTAGATAAGGGCTACCTAATTAATAACATTATTTAAAATGGTGGCCGACGATTGTCATTTATTTTTAAAAAAACAATATAGAATTATATCAAGTTAGATATCAAATAAAGGGCTGAAAATGGGCTACCTAATTAATAAAATAATTTAAATCGGTCAGGTGAGCACTACTTTATAAAATTGTTGAAAATGGCGACCAAGGATTGTCATTTGTTTTTAAGAAAAAATCATATCGAGTTTGATATCAAATTCAAGGGCTAGAAAAGGGCTACCTAATTAATAAAATTATTTAAAATGGTGGCCGACGTTTGTCATTTATTTTTTTTTAAACAATATAGAATTATATCAAGTTTGATATCAAATTAAAGGGTTGAAAATGGGCTACCTCATTAATAAAATAATATAAATCGATCAGGTGAGCACAACTTTATAAAATTGTTGAAAATGGCGACCAACGATTGTCATATGTTTCTATCAAAAAATCATGTCGAGTTTGATATCAAATTCAAGGGCTGGATAAGGGCTACCTAATTAATAAAATTATTTAAAATGGTGGCCGACGATCGTCATTTATTTTTATCAAAAACAATATAGAATTATATCAGTTTGATATCAAATTAAAGGGCTGGCCATGGGCTACCTAATTAATAAAATAATTTAAATCGGTCAGGTGAGCACTACTTTATAAAATTGTTGAAAATGGCGACCGATTGTCATTTGTTTTTATCAAAAAATTATTAAATCAAATCCAATTTGATTAAAAATTAAAGGATTTAAATTAAAGGGTTAAAAGATAAATGCTACCTTATTAATAAAATTATTTAAAATGGTGGCAGACGATTAACAATTGTTTTCAATTAAAAAAAAACAATTCGAGTTTGATGTCAAATTAAAGAGCTAGATGAGGGCTAATTAATAAAATTATTTAAAATGGTGGCCGACGATCTTCGAGCATATACTGACTAGAGGCCGCCTTACGGCGTTTGTTGTGATCGGAAGATATGCGGGAGGGGAGATTAGCGGGGTCGGAAGCCGGGATGTATTGAGGGATGCGTAATTTCTTAGTATTATTCAACAAAGTAAAATAATACTCACACAACCTCATTAAACTTTTCACAAAGTAAACGCAGAACTTAGGGTTATAGTAAAATGACATGTGTGACAAGAAGTAACAAAGAATAACAGCAAAACGCTGCCCGCAATACACCATGACCCTACTGCATATCTTCCGATCACAACAAGCTATGCATTGGTATAGGGAATTACTTCTCTAGTCAGTATATGCTCGAAGCCGACGATTGTCTTTTGTTTTTTAAAAAATATGTTAGAATCATACCTATTGAGTATGATAACAAATTAAATATCTTGATAAAAGAGCTAATACAAGATTGTTCAAAATGGAGACCGCCGATCGTCATTTGTAAAATTTTTTTTTTTCGTTAGAGTCTAAATGGTTAAATCGTTGTAATTGAGGCACGAAGTGCCGAATCCTTCCATATTCAGAGTCCGCGGAGTTTGAGCCCGCGAAGCGGGCGAACCCCCCTTGTCGCGCGGCAGCGCGACCTAGCTGAAGGCCCGCGTAGCGGGGCCTGACGCTAGTATATTTCTAAAATAGGTAGTACTAAACGATTAGAAAAGTAGTTTTAATTTATATAACAAGTAAAATATTTTTCGGCTTGTTTTGCTCGCCATTATGTGGATTTAGCTTAATATTAAGATAGAACCAAATAGTACTTAATGATCCTCTACCGCGCCAGAAAACTGCCAAAACATGGATTTCGCGTGCCACTCCACAGCGTTTATTGTTTTGTTAAATATAATAAACTAAAGATATTGTTGAAGATAAAAGTACAATCTACAAAATGGTCGATGCAGATTTTTAAAATTTTGCTTTAAAATCGAAATATGGTTATTTGAATTTTGACAATTTTTGATATTTTTTTAACACAAATATCTTCTATTTTAAAACGAATTTCAAAAATTCGACCGGTTATTTCGCAGATCCAAGCTTTGTTGACTACATATAGGCGAGCGGCGCACCCCCGAGAACGTGCCTAGAAAAACTACTTAACCTCTCATGGAAAAACTAATGGTTGCAACCAGGTGGAATCGATCAGTTATTTTATTGCAAACAAAAAACCTAAATAAATTTTTTTGATCCGAGTGGCAGGAAATTTGTTATTAACAAAAAAGTTGTAACATTAAAACAAGATAAAAATATAACGTAAAGCAACATGGAAATAAATGGGAAAAAATTTTGATAATTGATTTTTTTACATTTACAACGAAAAAATGCCTAAAACTAACTAAATACTCATTCATTTTGATAAATAGTTTCAGAAAATATTATATGTAACCAATTTAATGGAAAAAAATCGTTGTCAGACTGATTGTTCAATATTTGAGCGTTTCCACCCCTTTAACGAAACCTAAGAATTTTATCAAAATTTATCTGTAAATTTGGAGAGTAAAACAAAAAGATGGTCATATGGAAAAAATATAGGGTTAAAGTACAAGTCTTGACGATCATTTTGCAATTTTCTAAATTAAAAAAGGTGCATTAGAAGTTGAGATATGATTTTTTGAAGTTGGGCAATATTGGCCGTTTTTCGACTTAAAATCGCCTATATCTCGAAAAGGGTGCGTTTTTCGAAAAAATGCCAAGAGACAAAAAGTGATTATTTTGAGCCAATTAACCTAATAAAACTACTTGCGGGACCATTTTTTATCTTGTTTTAATGTTACAACTTTTTTGTTAATAACAAATTTCCTGCCACTCGGATCAAAAAATTTTATTTAGGTTTTTTGTTTGCAATAAAATAACGGATCGATTCCACCTGGTTGCAACCATTAGTTTTTCCATGAGAGGTTAAGTTGTTTTTCTAGGCACGTTCTCGGGGGTGCGCCGCTCGCCTATATGTAGTCAACAAAGCTTGGATCTGCGAAATAACCGGTCGAATTTTTGAAATTCGTTTTAAAATAGAAGATATTTGTGTTCAAAAAATATCAAAAATTGTCAAAATTCAAATAACCATATTTCGATTTTAAAGCAAAATTTTAAAAATCTGCATCGACCATTTTGTAGATTGTACTTTTATCTTCAACAATATCTTTAGTTTATTATATTTAACAAAACAATAAACGCTGTGGAGTGGCGCGCGAAATCCATGTTTTGGCAGTTTTCTGGCGCGGTAGAGGATCATTAAGTACTATTTGGTTCTATCTTAATATTAAGCTAAATCCACATAATGGCGAGCAAAACAAGCCGAAAAATACTTTTTAATATTTTACTTGTTATATAAATTAAAACTACTTTTCTAATCGTTTAGTACTACCTATTTTAGAAATATATTATTATTATTGTTGATGATAAGTTGTAATCATGACTGGTACAGGAAGATTATTATTATTAAGAGGAACGGATACTGGTGTAACGTACAAGTGAAAACAAGGTTTTGTTTTCACCATCATATCTAATCTAAATATTAACATTTTAAAATATTTATTTTTTTAATTTGTAGAGGAAGGTTATTTGTATGACATTTGTGTATTAGAATTTTAAATTTTTGCTTGATTTGTTATTATAGGCGTTATAAACATTGGCAATTTTGTAATTCATTTTAAAGTGCATTGTTTTGAATTTTAAAATTTCAATACAGAAATGTCACAGAACCAACTTTCTTCTACAAATTAAAAAAAAAATTGTTAAATTTTTTTAATATTTAGACTAAATTTTACGGTGAAAACTAAACAACTTTTTGACAAAAAAAAATAAGGTCAGGCAGTGTAAATATTCGAATAAATATCCGAATTTCAATTTAGTTCCACCTCCAAGCTAGAGTCGTATTGGGTACACTTATTAAAATTCTAATTCTTTTAATAATAACCGACCCGGACCGATAAATTTTGGTAGTGCAGTAACCGTTCCTCTTAAATGACAAGCAAAGCAAGCCGAAAAATACTTAATATTAATATTTTACTAACATTTTAGTAACAGTTGATGATAAGATAAAAAAATATAATTAGTTACTGAAAACTCAGAAAGTTTTTTGTAATCTGTCCAATTTTTTTATTGTTAAACCCATTCTTTTTCCGTTGCTTTCTTTGGCAACTGTTTCTATTGTTGGTCCTACTTTTCTCTCATAATTCTTATACGTTTTCGAGCTCATGTATGGAACGTTCATGGTTTCCAGGAGTTTATTAACAGAAGTGTATCCTAATCCAGCATGCAGAGTTCCCGTTGAAAAGCAAAGAATAAAATAAGTTTTTAATGTTACTATTACAATGAAGTAGGTATTTCAGTTATAAGCTAAAATAATTCATTATTGTGAAAATATAACAATTGTTATTAACAAGTATCATGTTTTCAATTACCTATGACTGCTTTGCTGTTTACATCAAAATTGTTTGATTTTCCGCAAGGTGTTGCTTTCCCGAAGGAACAGAGTTAATCAAATGGCACTCTTTGCATCTTATAGAAAAAATCGAGCCTAACCCTTTTCTATTTTCCTCCTCAATATTATTCAGAGATAAATCAGATTTACAAGATAAACACTGCATGAATTGCGCCATAACCTTTAATAATTCTACTACTCTACCGAACAACTTGGCTCGTTTGGTGGTGACAAATCATCAATATTTTCTTATATTTTTCGTCTTTTACCACTTTCTACTTGGATTAATCGCTGTCTATATATTTTTTTAGTAACAATTTTACCAACTGATACGCTGCATTTCGAACAGTTTAACAGTTGTCCATTAACACGATAAACGGTATCAATTCTACCAACTTCGTTCAAATCGTTTGCGATTGCCGTATTTAGGTGCCATATTCTCATATTCATAAATCTTTAAATGGTATTTTGCCGTTGTATGGATGTAGAATCTATGTTTATATCATCGCCCACGTTATTATTCAAGGTCTGGGAATGCAGGCTGGTTGCTTTAAAGTTGGAGTACATTTGTTGCAACTGTGTGCCGCACTTGGCGCTTTAAAAGGGTCCGGTGCCGATTATTAATAAATAAATTTTAATAATAATTTAAAATATATGTTTTGAAAACATACTTTTTTATTATTGATTGTACTTATTATTTTCATTATTTAATTTGTATTCTTAATTCTGACAAGGCGTGTGCTGCTTTATGGGAACCAATGTCCTGTAATCCTATTTTAATTTTGAACATTTACAGATCTCCCACCTCAGATTAAAAATTTTTAGGTGAGAAAATCTCTTTGATTTTAGAACAATTTTACAATGTAAATTATACAGTTTTAATCTGTGGGGATTTCAACCTTGATCCTGTTCGAGATTTTAACATTTATAACTCTTTGTCAGATATCTTATCTTCATGTCCTATAATCTGGTTAATACGGTTAAAATCCCGACAAGAGGACGTAATATTTTAGACCATGTTTTCACGAATAATGTGAATTGCGTTGCTGTTGTAAAGGATAATGTTATTTCTGATCATAACGCTATTTTTTTGAACAGTAACATTAATAAGCAAAGTTTAAACAAAAGTTTTGTCTACAGGAGAAATTTTAATGATTGTAACATAAAAGAATTTTGGGCTCAACTAGCAAATGAAAAATGGTATGATGTTTATGACAAATCGGATACTGAAGAGGCTTTTGATAGTTTCATTAATATTTTCATGTACTACTTTAATAATAACTTTCCTTCTCAGAAATTATATCTGCAGCATAAAAATAAAAAATCTGACGTGGCCATCACACAACCTTCCGCCATATCTAGACTTTAAACAGAAATGTATACGTGCAATCCGGTGCCCATTTAAAATATACAAATAAAAATCTCAAATATTCAAACACAGAAATTTGCATCACCTGAATAAAAAGATTCATTCACAGGAAAACTCTGCTGTGTTGAAGCCATCCTCCGTTCAATTACTACATTTAATATCTTACTTAGGACTTATATAGCGCTAGTATGACAACTTGTCACCCGTCTCACCTGTCAATATTTTTTACGCAGAAACAAAAATCAACCGATCATGGATTACAAGATATCAACGTTTTATTTGATAAATTTATTTTTTAAATTTTACTGCAGTTCTTTAATGCTACCAGATAAAGACAATTTTTTTATAACGTAAGTTGCAAATAACTTTTCCTCTTATTCTCATTACAAATAAATACTATATTTTTCCAAATTTATATACAATTTTGACAATTAACCTTTTCAATCTTCAAAAAATATCACTTCCGATGAAGATATTTGTACCAAAATCTAGGGAGCTCTTCTAATTTATATACAAATGTTAAATACCAAATATCAAAATTTTCGGGTAATTCGTATTTGAGTTATGCGACTAACAACCCTTGACCACACACACACACACACACACATACACACACACACACATACACACAGACATCATCGTGAAACTATCAAAAATGAGTTGTAAGGACCCTAATTCGTGCT